>JAJJMA010126457.1:0-18048 GCA_023529015.1 Papaver nudicaule | reverse complement strand
TAGAAGGAAAGAGACTCTCCTATTTTTCTGATGGTCAGAACGTAGAAGGAAAAAGACTCTTCTAAAATTCTGAGAGCTTCGAAAATATAAAAGGAAAGAGACTCTTTTAATTTTCTGAGAACATAGAGATAATAATAACAAAAGATTTTATTAATATTCCAGAGGTTATACATGATCATATTCAAAAGTACTTAACACTATTTCGTACATAGTATTACAAAGCTCTGAGAGACATTTCCCTGTACGGGCTTTGAGACTTCTTGAAGGATTCTGGTTCCTGTCACGGCTTCTCGAAAATAGGTTCTATAGTTGTAGTCCCTAGATAATTTTCGATGATAGTTCTCCATTTTCTGGAGGGCAGCTTCTCTCATTTCCCATGGATTGTCTATTCAAGATAGTATCTCATTGGTGGTGAGGTTTTCTTCCCAGGCTTCCGTCTTGGTTGCTGGTATCATGGCCTCAGTAGGTATGATAGCTTCCGTTCCATATGCAAGAAGGAAAGGAGACTCCTCTGAGACCGGGTTTTTAGTTGTTCTGCACTTCCATAGGACGTTGAATAGCTGCTCACACCACCTTTCTTGGTATTCTTCCAGAGCATCCTTAAGCATGTTTGCTATAGTTAAGTTTCTGAGCTCTGGTGCTGAATCCTCCTGTTGTGGAATAGGTGTGGCTTTACTTCTCCTTATGTGAAAGGCATTGCATAAGTGGTTCATTTTCGGGCCACCGAATTGTGTCTCATCGTCTGAAACGATGGCTGCTGGTATCCCAAAGCGACAGATGATTTGTTCGAATACAAAATCGTGTATGTCCTTATCTCGGATATTGGCTAAAGCTCTTGCTTCCACCCATTTGGTGAAGTAATCAGTGGCGACTATCAGATATTTCCTGCCTTCTGTCCCTCGTTCTAGGGGTCCTACTATATCTATACCCCATTTGGCAAATGGCCATGGGCTTAGAATAGAGGTTACTTCTGAGGCTTGAAAATTTCTCTTGTACTTTCGGCAATCTTTGCATTGGGCAGCTATTTCTTTAGCATCCAGATTCATGTAAGGCCAGTAATATCCTGAGGTCTTAGCTTTGGATGCTAAGGTTGTTCCTCCAAGGTGATTCCCTGCTCCCTCATGATGGATTGCTTCCAGAATTTCTATTCCTTGCCTTCTGGTGAGGCATCTTAGGAGAGGTCCCAGAAAAGATTGTTTGTACAGCTTCCCATCTCTGAGACGGTAATTCTTGGCTCGTGATATTATCTTATGAGCGTATTTTGACTCTGCTGGGAGAGTTTTCTTTTCCAGATATTGGTGAATAGGTATTCTCCAATCTTCTTCTGGGGGTCCATCGTCAGAGGACTGCTCTTCTCCCATCTCAGTAGTGGCATCCTCCACTTCTGGCTCTGGGGCATCTGGTTCTGTCAGAGGTACTGAGGGTAGTAGGACCCTATCTACTCTGATGCTAGCAATCTTAGGGTCATTCAACATTGATGCAATGTAGGCCAGAGCATCCGCATGTCGATTGTTGTTTCTAGAGATATGCCTGAGCACGAGACCAGGTATCTTGTTGATGTATTCCTGAGCTTTCTTGTGGTAGGCTTGTAGGCATGGGTCCAGAGTTTGATATCTTCCCTCTATCTGCCTTACCACTAGCTGCGAATCACTTGTTAGCCTTACATCTCTGAGCTCCATCTCACAAATCAATCCCAGACCGTGTATGACTGCCTCATACTCTGTTATGTTATTTGTGGTGGGAAACTCGAGTCTCAGACTGTGTACAATTCTTCTTCCAGTAGGAGTTGTGAATACCATTCCAATACCTGCCCCATCAGCGTTCTTGGACCCATCTACAAAGACTTCCCACCTGGTAGGATTTTCCGCCCTCAGAAGTTCTGGGGGGTCTTCCAGTTCATCCTCAAAACCAGGTATGTCTTCGAGTTCTTCCTCTTCTGTTAGAGGAAAGTCTGCTAAGAAGTCAGCAACAGCTTGGGCTTTGATGGCAGTCTGAGGTTGGTACTGTACTCCAAACTGTTTGATCTGAGCTCCCCACTTTGAGATCCTACCAGCCCTTTCAGAGTTTCTGAGTACTGAATCGATAGGCAGTTTGGTGATCACTGTTATAGGGTGAGCGTGGAAGTATGTTCTCAGTCTCTGAGAAGCAAATACCAGCGCCAGAATTACCTGCTCAATCTTAGAGTAATTCTTTTCGGCAGGCCCCAGAGTTCTACTGATGAAGTAGATAGGCCTTTCCTCACCTTCTACTATGCGTAAGAGTACTGCACTGATAGAATAGGAGGTGGCTGCTAGATAAACATATAATGTTTCATCCGGTTCAGGCTTTTGTAGTGTAGGCATTGTTGCCAAATACTTTTTGACGTTATAGAACGCCTCCTCACATTCCTTACTCCAGACCATCTTCTGGCCCTTCTTCAGAATGCTGAAAAAATGCTTGAGTTTGTCGGAGGATCTTGCAATGAATCTTCCCAATGCAGCCAATCTTACATTCAGTCTCTGGACGTCCTTCCGAGTTACTGGTGAGGGCATTTCTGTGATAGCTCTGACTTTCTCAGGATCTACCTCTATACCATCCTTCGTGACCATGTAACCTAGGAACTTCCCAGAGGTGACCCCAAATGCACATTTGAGTGGGTTAATTTTCATGCGAAATTTCCTCATTTGAGCGAAAATCTCTTCCAGGTCTCTGACATGATGTCTGGACTGTTTGCTTTTGACAAGCATGTCGTCCACATATACCTCCAGAGTTTTGTGAATCAAAGGTAAGAACATTTTGGACATTAATCTCTGATAGGTTGCCCCTGCATTTTTGAGTCCGAATGGCATCTTTGTGTAACAGTACAGCCCATTGGGAGTGAAAAATGCAGTATGCTCCTCATCTTCCGGTGCCAGAGGGATTTGGTTATAGCCAGAATAACCATCCATGAATGATAACAGCTCATTCCCCGAGGTAGCATCAACTAGTTGATCTATGCTCGGGAGTGGGAAGCTGTCCTTGGGGCATGCCTTATTTAGATCACTAAAGTCAATGCATATTCGTACCCCAGCGTTGTTTTTCTTCGGGACAAGTACCATGTTGGAGATCCAAAGTGGGTACTGCACCTCCCGAATGATTCCAGCCTTTTCCATCTTCTGAAGCTCCTTCTGGACTGCTTCCTGATATACTGGGGCTATCTTTCGAATTTTCTGTCTCACAGGTTTGACACCTGGATGGATTCGGAGATGATGATGGCTTATGTCTGTTGGGATTCCCAGATGTTTGAGGCACAATTTGGGATCGATTCCCGGCATGTCTTCCATCTTTCATGCAAACACATCGACATATCTCATCAAAATCCCTACGAGTTCTTTTTCAAGGTCAGGATCTAGGAGCGTCCCAATTTTAACCATTTTTGGTGTGTCTGGGCCTCCTATATTCACTTCCTTTGTCGGCTCAGACGTGAAGAATGCAGGCTTCTGGGGGCCTAATTCAGTCTGAGCCTTTGATTGCTATAACTTTCCAGAGGCATCAGCCATCTGGGTATCCTCAGAGACCTGGTGGACAGTCTTTTCTTTGAGTTTCTGGACCATTGATTCTAGGCAAGCTAGTCTAATGGCCTCTTCCTCTTCTCTGTGCCCTCGTCCCTTGTTTTTGTTGATCGCTTGACGCATTATCCTTGCGGAGGTGGAACATTCAATGAATTCATCAATTTCCTTCTGGCATTCCTGCTCCAGAATCCTCTTCTTGGAATTTCTGGGAGTGTTAACCTTTTCCACACAGTTTCTCACGTCTACTTCTGAGCAGTATCTAGCTTCTCTGGGATCTCCCATGATCTCAGCTATTCCCTCTGGGGTGGGGAACCGTAGTTGTTGATGGTAAGTGGAAGCGACTCCCTTGATACCATGAATCCACCATCTGCCCATGATGGCAGAGTAGGGTGACACAACGTCAACTACACAGAAAGTCGTAGAGGTGATGATTTTTCCAGCGTGTACTTCTAGTGTTATTTCTCCTTTGGGCTTAGTGGAAGATCCATTGAATCCATATACCATGTAGGTTGAGGGGATTAGGCATTCATCCTTTAGACCCATCTTCACGAATGTGCTATAGAACAAGATCTCCACGGAGCTTCCTCCATCCACCAGAATCTTTGGGATGCCCCACTGCCCGATCATCATGGTCACTACCAGAGGATCGTTGTGAGTCTTCCCATTCTGAGGCACCTCAGAGGCCGAGAATGAAACTGGTCTTTTCATCCATTCCTCCATGGGGAGTTCTAGAGCCATGCTGAATATTTCTTCCCCATTTGTATTTCTCTTATGGATTCTCTCCAGAGAGTATTGCCCCAGAGATGATTCTGAGGGCAACTCTACAGAATGGGTAATAGTGTTGCAGTTGAGATGTTGTGCCTCTCTGGGCATCTCAACTCTGAATATCTTCTCTACTGCCTTCTGGGTGCTCCCAGAATCTTTGGCAATATACTTTTTGAGTTCTCCGCTACTTACTAACTTCTCCAGCTCTCTCCTTAAGTGCCTGCACTTGTCGAGAGAGTGGCCGTTCCACCCATGCACTTCACAGTAGTCCTTACTGTTCTTGCAATAGTCAGGTTGGATGCCCTTCCCAATAGGATCCTCAAAGGGAAGCTTGCCCTTGATTTCCTTGTAAATGGTGGACCTTGGAACGTTGAATTTAGTGTAAGTGGCGTCGTCAAAATCCCGCTTCTTGTTGTCCTTAGCTGATCTTTTGCCTCTGAATTCTCTGGACTTGTTTCTCTTGATCTGAGAAGTGGGGACCGCAGCAGGAGGTTGGGAATGAGTGACCTGGGGCTGTGGTTCTACCACGTTTGCTCCTCTTCCCAGAGAGCAACTTGTCATAAGTGCCATCCTGCGTCTCTTCTAGTGCTATGAACTCCTCCTGTATTCTTCTGAGGTCTCCCAGATTATCTGGAGTCTCGTTCCATAGCTTGACGAAGAGAGGGTCAGTCTTATTTAGAGAATTTTTGAAACCAAGGATAGCATAGGCTGCTGGGACCTTCCCTATCTCAGCGCATAGTTTCCTCCACCGGTCAACTAGGCTTCTGAGGGATTCTCCCCTTCCTCTTTTGAGGACAAATAGTCTCTCAATCCCGGGTTTGACTTTGCTGTTATGCATGTAATTCTCTAGAAAGACCTCTTGAAGATGTTCGTACGACTTGATCTTTCCCTTTTCTAAGGAGTTGAACCAAGTTAACGCTTCCTCTTTGAGGCTTCCTGGAAAGAATTTGCACATAACCCCTTGTCGATCTTGCCATGGCATTAGAGCCATTTCATAATCCTTTATGTGTCGGATAGCATCACCCGTACCATCAAACTTATTCTGGAAGTTTAAGGTACATCGTTTGGGTATCGGGAGAGCATTGATCTCTGAGATGAATGGTGAGCGCTTAGCATCTTCCATTACCTCTGCCAATCGTTTGCCCTCCTTCCTAATAAGTTCCGGTTTGTTCTCAATACTTGCTGCTATGGCTTTCCTGAGATTAACCTCTTCTTCCAGCTCCCGAATTTTCCTTTCTCGGGCGGCCAGGATGTCTGTCAGAGATGGCTCAGCATAGCCTTCCTCAGAGTCATCGTCCGAGGTGTCGTCCGAAATCACTTCAGTGATTGGAACATCTCTGGGTCTCTTATACCTTAAGTTCCTCCTATCTTCTTCCTCCTCGTCTGAGGAATTAGATGAGTCACTGTCAGTAGTCACGACCTTTTCTTGTCTTAACTTCTTGTTAGCCTCAGAGAGCTTACGGATCTTCCTCTTCAGAGCTCTGACCTTGTTTCTTTTTGCTCTCTGAGTGTCCTCTGGGTTTCTGACCACAGACTTACCCCTCTCGGCACGAGTTGGCCTCACCCTCTGGGTGACTTTGTCGACTCCAGAATGGCCATTTGCTCTGGAGGTTTTCTTAGCTCCTCTGGAGGACTCACCCTTCCCAGAGGTCTTTTCTGCTCCTCTGGAGGACTCACCCTTCCCAGAGGTACCTTCACGTTGTCTCTCTGAGACTATTGTAACCTTTCTGGAAGGTCCACCTTTCTCAGAGGTATCTTCTCGACCTTTCTCTGGGACCTTCCCTCTGGGAAGCCCGTTGAGAGCGTCGATGATCCGATTGTCTCCCTCCAGAGAGGCCTCAGTAGAGCTGTTTGAGTCTGTCGTGTGCAGATCCAAGTCCTCTTCTTCTCTCGGAGAGTCAACTCCCGCCCTCATAATCGTTGCTTCTGAGGCAAGATCTTTCTGAGGGGGCTTCTTATGATAAACCTCTGTCAAAGGTTTAGTCTTCACAGGTATGCTGCTAGCAGTACCCTTCTTCTTTTGTGCCCCAGGTTCTTTTCCTACAGTATTGGTGGTCTTTCCCAGAATCCCATTGCTGGTATTCTGAGGCACCCTTGCTGGAAAGCCTGGTGGTGCACTTTCTCCAGAGGCGACAGTATCCTCTGGGACTTCACGATCCGTCTCCTGCATTCCACTCCTGGTGATCCTCCTCGGAGGGTCCTTTCCAGAGTCCGTGGCGTTAGCAGTCTTCATCTTCTCCTGAAAAGCAAAATCAAGATATAACCTTCTTGTCAGAGAGTAACTCCACAAGTGCTAGTTGTAACCTGACAGTTTCAGAGATCCAAGAAATCCGTACACCTTTTCAAAACATTTTGAAAGCTATTACAGAAAGAGACAGAAAGATGTTTGAATAAGTTAAAACTGGGTAGTTGGGCTGTCAGGTTTTGTTTGAGAGTGATGTCGGTGACATCAGCAGTCTGTGAAAACAAAAAAGACAGTACAAGCAGTACTTTTCAGAGAGAACCTTTTCAGAAAAACCCTCTACCCTCCATTAATGGCGTTTTTTGAAGAAAAAACCAGATCCAAAATGGATTTCAGTTTCAAACACGTCTACTGTTGGCAGAAATCAACAGCAAAAACAAAATCTGAGTTCAAAGGTATAACCTTTATGAAGATAAAGGCTAGGTTTTTGCAAAAAATCAAGTTTTTGTAAAGAAAACAAAGGATTTTTCGCAAATAGAAAGTAAAGAAGGAACTTTTAAGACTTAAAAGCATAAAAGGTCTCACCTTTACTAAGAATACTAAGCTTTCCTTGTGAGATCTATGAGATCCAGGAGCTTTTCTTCCTCACAGCAAAGGTTTGGTTAAGAGACAAATGAAAAAGATTAGAAATAGACCAGGAAGGATAAATCCTTTACCTAGTCCCTGTTTCTAGCGCCAAAATGTGAGTCTAGATATCTCTGAGATCACACCCAACGGTCCTAGATGAAGAACTACTCAAGAACACTTAAGTATAAACACATCTAAGATAAAGTAAAGACAATCAAACATAGTAAATGCAAGAAAAGTAAAGAATCAAGACACAAGCATGTTTTTTAACAAGGTTCTTCCTCACGGTGGAGGCTTACATCCTTGGTATTTCATTAATCATGAGTGTGGTTACAACGTTAGCTACCTTCACAATTAACTAAATGATCTTCAAGTCTTGATCTACTGTCTTCAGTCTTGATCTACTGTCTTGATCTACAGTCTTCTTCAAGTTCACACTTCACAAGTCTCAAACCTATTTGTAGGATGTCGTATCCGGTCTCCTAGGTTTTCCCTTGTGAGTTCTAACTTGGTTCCCTATCTCCTAAAGAGCTAGGTATTTATAGGCGAGAAGGGTAGGTAGTACATATTCCAGTGTTACAAGGGCTATGGAAACTAAGTTATTTCTATCTATTCCTCGAGATACTCAATCCTTTCTGGGAGCCTTCCTTTCTGGACGTCAGTCTTCTGAGATACCTCCCAGAGGTATGTCTGAGCCTTCCTTAGACATCGTATAGCCTCCGGCCTCCGATCTTCTAGTCATATCATCTCTCAGAATATCCTTTGTAACGCATCTTCTAGAATATGACTCCTTTTAGCTCTTCTCGTACCGTTTCTTCTCTGTGGGTATCCTCTGAGGCCAGTCCCCAAAGGGGCCTTCCAGAGGATATCCTCAGTCTTGTAGGCTCCAGTCTGTTTGACCGCAAACCCAGTGCAACCCTAAGTTTGACTGGTGCTAAACAGCTGTATTCCTCTATCTGACTTGGCATTTAATGCCTCTGTAGTACCTTCAACCTACCCGTGCTTTTGACCTGTCGCACTTTACACGCGTCTCATCCATAAGTGGCATGCGATCAGTTACTTTTAGGGTTTATCCCATACCTCTCGGTGTATTCACTATCTTACAACTGCCCTTAGGATGGTGCCACGTGTCCCTCAGATTTCTGGTACCTACATTTGTTACAACCCCTTATTCGTAAATTTTGGTGTCTTATTCATTGATTATTATGAGTGTGTGAGGCTGAGTGTGATACAGATCAAACTCGCTTGAAAAATGTGCAAGAGTAATTCCAGGTATTTTAACAGAGTGAGTTTTGTTTTTTTAGAGTGAATAGTAAGCATTAAAATTTGGCTTGATAAGCGATTTTATATGATAATCTTAGTTGGAGTGGTATGTGAGCAGAAAGCAGGGAATCAGGTAAACCCTATTCTTGCTATTTATCCTATATGTTTATGAATAATTTGTGCTTAAGTGTCAATTTATTAAATCCCACTTACACTTGGATATTTCCTGGCTGTCTAGCTAATTGCATTCAGCTGAACTGCTTAATTTGGCTGCTACTACTAACCATATCCTCTCGAACTTTTTGGGTTATCGGGGTTAGCAAAAGTTTCCAGGGGATCACAACTTTGTGGACATTATTTATGAAAAACTAAGGATTGATTTACAAGGCTGCTACGGTTTTTGTTCATAGCGTGATGTATGCAAGTGTTGTGCAAGCTCTTTTGGTTGTCTGATTACTATTCACTGCATAAGTCTTTCAATTTAGTAGTTGATTTGGATAAAACTGATTAGTGGTGCGGCTACTACGTGAGTTTTTGTTTAAAGCAAGAAAACATATTTAAGGAAAAAATAATATTTTGGAGTAAATAAAAATAGATTTCATTGATTATGTAATTCTACTTCACAAATTTCAGTTGATCCTTATTTCCAAACAAGTCTGAACTTTCCTTTTCTCTTTCAAAAAAAATAATTAACAAAATAGCTATCAAGCAAAGCAAAACTCACGATTTCGAAGCCGCCTCTTAAACGGGTAGACTTTTAGTTTTTTTAATTTCGATCGAATCCTTATTTCTTGATTGATAATCTTAATTGTTTGGATTTCGATTTTCTGTGTTTTTATGTGTAATATTTTGGTGATTTCGTTTGTAATATTTGGTTTGTAGCTTCATATTTTGGTGATTTCGTCTGAGGATTTAAAGCGTTGGAGAAAAGCTTAACTCCATGATTTCGGCGTTGCTTTTCTCCTTTTTTGCAATAGGGTTTTGTTGTATCGCTTGATTGTTTTGCAGGTACATTTAATACAGCAACACAGCAACGAATCTGTACTCTAAGGAAGCAACACGGTGAAGGTAGTCCATTCTGATCCAAATATTGTTTATTTTATTGTTTGCAGCTTTTGTTTTGCATTTTCGATTTTACGTAATCCAGGGTACCCAGATGCAATCCAGGATAGGCAGGGGAGAGATGGCACTTTTCGGTGGAGTATTTTTAGAAGGAAGTGTTTATACCATCGCAAGGTTTTACGTAGCGGAGCCAGAAACTGGATAGAGAGTCGTGGCTTTCCATTATATTTTGATGCTGACCGTCGATTTTCCAGCGGAAACATTCGATTTCCTCGATCTCGAACGCATGGTTGACGGGCTACATGATAAAACTAGATGTACATGTACACGATTAATGGATTCTCATTCTATGAAATTTATTTAAAGGTGTTTGTTAAGCATGTTGCTCTAAACAATTTGGAACTTCTTGCAGCTGTGATTGGAAAATTGAAATCCATGTCAAATACCATCGATGTTCCGATGCGAGAGGTCGAGAATGAGAATGAGAGGTGAAATACATTAGATGCGTTTGTTTTTTTAGATCTTTTTGGGGTTTTTTCAGAAATTACTTTGGTGATGTTTTGCCATCTTTCAACATGATTTTAACTTTCGAAATGTGGGTACTTAGAGGATCTGCAATTAGGATAATTGTTTGGGATAGCCTGGTGCATGCAATAAAGGATGACGTGTTGAACATTTCAGGTAACGTACCCATAGTGATAATAGTCACTGGAACCTGTGTCAAAGGACATCAAGGTAACGAAGTTTTTTTAGTGTTACTTTGTGTGCATGGTTTGTAGTTTTCAATGGCAACCAAACTGGATTTCACTATGTAGTTTTCATAGGTTCAGTCACTCTTTGGACTTCAGCTGCATCGAGAGTGTTGCATACAATATCAGTAGCATCATAGTGATATCAATATCCTTTGAGTTGTTGTTTTACTTTCCAGGCTTCATCCCAGTACTGCAACAGATGTCAGCAAGATTGGTTTTATGGGAGGTGAAAATCAAAATATAAATAGGGTTACTGTGTTTGCTTTAACTGAGATGATCCGGGATTACAGCAACAAGGTGCGTATGCAGTAATATACGTAATTGCTAGCTATTCTAATATAAGAAAATCAGTTAAACTTATACCATCCCGATTCTTTGATACAGGGCACAATCCACTATTGCGAGGCAATAGTTGTTGGGTTAGCATTCCATAACCCTGGTTCTATATGGCCTGCAGAATTGAGCATTGCCACAAGAAAGTGAAATATATAAATGGCCATGGTTCTTGCAGTGAATGCGGTACGTAATCGATACTCTGGAGAGACAACAAGGTAAGGAGATTTCAAGTAGAAATATATGAAATGTGTGGAAATATAGTATTTAATTTAACTGTTGGTTCTATTTTCAAGGTATCTACTTCATCTAAGGGTCTACGATGGGACAAGTAATGCAACATTTACTGTCGTAAGGCATGCTGCTGAAGGGATGCTAGGCTACACTGCTGAAGAACACTACCAGGTATTAAAAAAACACCTTGCTGGTTTGGTTTATTTGTAATTGATGATTAAGGTACTTTGTCCCTTCTTAGAAGTGCGATTTACATTTGATGACCATGATTAATCTAATTCAAGGACCCAGTCGAGCCTATGATGGTATTTGACAGGATTGTAGGTGAGGCCTTAAAAAGATTGTTGTTGGTTTTAATGTTTTGGATTTAGTGCTGCAAGTCGTTGGAATTTCTATAGGGGAATCAAATTCATGAGTTCACTATTTCCAGTTATTAGATCTTCCAAGAACACAAAGACTAGATTTGCATTAGCAGGTATCTCTTCGTTCAACAAATTCAACTTAAGGACCAAAGTAGATAGATTTTGTGATTGCGGGAATAGACCTAGCATGATACTGGGTTTGGGGTAAGTTTGTGTTCACATGATTTTTAAGGTAATGAATTTGTGATTAGTTGTGGTGTTTTCAATTTTAGTAGCTAAGTCATTTTGGTTGATTATACAGAATGTTAATGTGGTTCGGTTTGTTTGATGGACCATTTATGGGTTTGCGGTAAGTTCAAGCATATCCAAGTTTTGTGTTGTGTCGCAGTTTTGTGCAGATATATAGTGGAGAAGCAGCAGCGGACTGTAGCTCTGATGGTGTTAGTAGTAGCAATGAGGAAGAGTCCTGGATAGTAGTACCAAGCCTGCGGATGATGCTTTTGCAGTTGTTGCTTAAGGCCTGACAGATATCACTTATCAGGTTGGTTCTGCTGCTACTAACTACTGTTGTCCCTCTAGCTCCTGTGCATCTTATGATCGTATGCTTTAGGATTAATCAAGGTAGTTGCAGTGTGATATATTAGTTCTTAGTAAAATAATCTTACGTTCATTTGCATGGTCAGAATTATTGCATTGTTTTTAGTTCTGAATGTTGCTCATTTTTCTTATATAGCGACAATCTGCAAATGAAGATAATGATGAAAAGGATTTTGATGCTGCACAACGAACTGGCAATATTCCCCAGGCAATAGCTGCTGCCAAGCACTTGACATGACACATAAGAGGGTGTAAACTGTTAAAATCATACCCTTATTGCTCATTTTTTTTCCCAGGGATTTCCCACAGATTGTTTGTATCCTCACTATAGTATTTTACCGCTTCTTTAAGATCAACAGCAAACTGTTTCCTAGATAAACATCAAAGTAAGCTTAGCATGCATATTATTTTTACTGTTTTTTCATTACGCTGCTCTTTGCATCGCTAATTAGCGCTTTGGAATGATTTTAGGATAATTAATTTTGGTGTTTTTTGGTCAAGTATCTACGTTTTAGTTGTGTACCAAATTCGGAAGTTTTATGCATTGATCCAATTACCAAGATATTGAAGCCAAGATATTATAAGGAAACGTAAAATAGGGTAGACTCCAAACATTTTGGTACCCTTCTAGAATACTTTTAAACACTCACAGGGGGGCTTCTAGAATCATCCTAATCATAAAAATTAGAATAACAGACATACTGAATGTATTGTTAAGCTTTTTCATAGTGTACATCAGGCACACAATTTGCAGGTTTAGAAACAACATTGTTACATTTAATTGTTTCTTCTGCTCCTTTGGAGGGCCCTGGAGCAGCTAGGAGGGTTACGGTCTCAAGAAAACTGGCACTCAGAAACTGTTTAACCGCACTTGGCTTCGCTGGCACTCATCAAAATACTTGAATTTGATTGACTGCAGGTTTGGTAGCGAATATTTAGATCAAGTAACCAACAACCATCAGCCTCTTTGTCTGGTATATGCCAAAGCTGTACAACAGTCAAACCATGAGTTCAGCCAAATACGATGCCACATTTTTTAAGAGATAACCCAAATGTGTTATGCACAAGAAAGATAATGTAAGCTTAGTGACTAATGTGAAGCTTACAGGAAAAAAAGAAGGAAAGCTTAGTGATTTGCAATGGAAAAGGTAACTAGGCGAGTGATTCCAGTTCAGAAAAACTGACATTTTGCAATACGAATCAACAGTTTTCCCAAATACTGTAATACAAATTTTCAATGAGAAAATTGTCTACCAAAGCTTTTATTGCATCGAGAGGTAAGAGGTGAGTTTTTTTTTTTTTGATGAAGAAGAAATTTATTAGAGAGAAAAAGAATGTCAGTATTAAAATGTTAAGCGAACCGTTAGGAGAATCGATTAAGACGCTGGTAATTTTCAGATGGATCAAAATGTTAAGCGAACCGTTTAACAGGATATCTGCCACTCTTAGAACCTAAGCACACAAAGAGATTATACAACTGAATAAGATTCAGAAAAACCACAGCCCAATAAAGGTGATGGCCTGGCACTACAGAAATGACATACTGATTAAAGTGACAAGTCAGGAGCCACTCAGGTTTGTACCATAGGTAAGACTAACACAAATGAAGATTTAGTTTTCACGTCCAGTCAATAACTATTTGATTGTAGGTTTTGACAATTAAGGGAGTTCTGCCTAGCAATATTTTGTTAATTATAAAGAAATCCTCATCGCAAAAAGAACAAAGTAAACAAACCTAATTACTAATTACTGGCAGAAAAGAACTGAATCAAACTATATCACATGAACCCACCCATGGATAATGGACTTTCCAGTTCAGATCCTTGAAGTGAGACCTTCTTGCGAATCAAATGTTTAACAAATGACTGAACTGCAGGTGTGCTCATTAGTTACAAAGGTTCTCTATTGGTGGTGTGTGTACAAAAGGAAAGCCAAGGAAGAGGTGTTTGTGTTGGCAGGACAACAACTTAAGGAAATGATATGGTGAATCGACAGTTAAGTATGCCCTAGATTAACCATTATTTTTGCCAGAAACTTTGCACATGTTCTGGATCTTATGATACCGATATTCAAAGGAATTAGAACTAAGACATGTCTACCTACTATAAGTTTGAGATCAACCATTTTTTTGTATCAGAAGAACCTGCAGTGGAAGGAAGTCCATCAACATTAAAAATCACAGCCAAGTAATGAGCCATAAAATCAACCAATTGCAAGAACGTTTTAAACAAGATGGTTAGAAGCTTGAGTTTTTTGACCTGTCCGGTAATGATAGTTTGCCAAGAATACTTAGTACAGGCTTTGCTAGCTTACGCCACTAAGTATTATTTCAAAGGCACTTGCTAAAAGAATTTCTATAAAGGCTCACATACGTGCCTATAGTGAGAAAAATACCACACCCGCAATCAAGTACGAGCTGGGTCAAGTTTTCTATATCCTTCCACGTAAGTAAGAACATTATATTCATCTCTGAACGTTATTTTCTCTTGCATTGAGGTATCTGTAGCAGTATATAATTGAAAATAGTTGTATTCATGATTTCATGTATGAAAATAGTTGTATTCATAATACCTTGGTATTGCATTGTTGTACCAGGTCACTGCAGTTACCATGGGTGTATACCATGATGGACGGTGCCGATACTTTTAATCGGTGATTTACATCTCTGTTCCACCTCAAGTTCCTTCTTTATAATGAAATTAATAATTCAAATAGCCTATTGATAAAGGTATTCTGAACCGTGAATGTTAGACAATGTAAAATGCTTGAGTAACAGCTAGCATGGTATGATTAGTAAACTGAATTTTGTTCACAAATTTTTTAGGGTAATAAGGAACGCTAAGATCCACACTCATTCTTCGCTGCAAATGTATGACGTTTTGAACATGGAGGTATAGATCACTATCTACTTGCTCACACCGTCTTTAATATTTAACACAACCTTTCCACTTCTGCCTATGGTAGAGATCACTTACGAATTTATATGATATGCAAAATCTGAAATCTACAATGTGACTCAGGTACACATACCAGTTTATTTCACGGTGGAGGAAAATGAATGTAAATATAAAATAATAGGATAAAGCCAAAGAGTTGTATCATCATGCAATATAGCCTGCTGCTCCATAGCTTGAAGACGGATTCATTTTTCCGATTAGAGAGCCTAGCTGAGTCCCTCTAAGGAAATATTAAAAAGATTGTTAATGTGTTATTTGTTATACATTTGGGTTTCATTTTTTTTGTTCAGCATGGTTTGGTTGTTTAGGGAATGAGGTGGCATAGAGTGGAATACTAAGGACATATTTGATCTCTTTGTTTCTTGAATTTATAATACACGAGCTCTTTGGTTCTTCATTTGGGTTGTTACAGATGGTATGGAGATTTTGGAGTCCGATTTTATGCACACTCTTTAAAGAGAGTTCACTTGACATTTGAATCTCCGTCATTGATTTAATTCGGGAAGTTATGTAACGAGGGTTGAGATTGTAAACATGAATGGTAATGGGGTCATCAGTTAATCAACTAATAGCAATTTATATTTTTCCCTTTAACTGAGTTTCAATTCATTTTGTGCCAATGATCATTTCATTTTTTATTGATAACAATTTATATTTTTCCCTTTAACTGAGTTTCATTTATTCTAATTAAAAACTTGGGCGGGGGCGGAGCCTCGCCACACCATAATAGGACATTTTCGGCCGTTGGGGTGTTTTCAAATCTGTAAGATCAATGGATGTAAATCAATGAGATTCGCTCACCCACGTGGGTAACTAAGGTATTGATCATGATTGGTCGAGAATTTGATTTTAATTGTTACACTCCGTTTACGCATTATTTTAAAATCTTACACCGTTGGATTTAGGACTGACTTGGACTGCTGATATTGATTCTTACATATAGCAAAAATAGAAAATGGAATAACAAGATTTTTTTCGGTTAGAAATAAAATAAAGACGGATATAAATCTGTAAAGGGTAGAAATTAGTCACTAAATGTCGCACCATCGAGATTCTGGTCCGCTCAAATATTATCGATTGTTTCCAGTAATAAATTTGTACAAATAAGCATAATTGGAAAGAGAAAATCATAATAAAATTTCAATTGACATTTTAAAGGTGTATAAATGTATTTTAAGTAACTTTTGGGTGTATCTTATTCTTAGAAATCTCATATAATGGTACGACAAATCTTTGAGTAATATTTCATACCCATTTACCATGGCCGACAAATCTTTGGGCGTATATATTTCCTTTTACACTACCTAGGAATATAGAAAATCCTAACTATTTTTAGGTTTTGAAGTTTCTTAGGGTTGCTCACTGTCTCTCTATATAAGGCGTTCCAACGAAGCCAAAACCCATCTATTTTGCGCCGCTTCTCTCTTATGTCCGCGTTTTCAATTTAGCACTTTCTTTGCAGGCAAAATTGATGGGGTTCTGTTCTATGTTGAAAAAATTGTTTGTTGTTCCGATAATCCTAGATTTTTATCCATTTTTACCGTTTTTGTTGATGAATAAACGAGATAAAACACCCACTGCTTATGTTGATTTTTTAACTTTTTGCATTTACTTTGCTGCGTAGTATAAGCTTTTACTGGTGTTGTTTTTTACTGCTCATACCAGATTCCATACGCCCATATCAAATAACGCAAGTTTGTTCATTTGCTAACAGGTTAAAAGAAAACTTGAAAGAAGAATGACGTTGTTGTTGGCAACGAGTTCAGGTCCAAATACAGAAATACTCTTTCTCTGGTAAATTCCTTCGACACGAATACATCAAGATCATAGCTGATGTCGCGCTCTAGGAGAAACCTTGCATAATCTTCTGTACACATGCTAAACTGGTAATTCTATGGAATATTTGTCATCTATGATAGTAGTTTTTTGGGTTAACCATTCCATTCAGACGTCCTGATCAATTTTGCACTATTTTCTTAAAATATATAAGTGATGTTTCACACAAAGAAAGACAATAATTGGTAAAATACTCCAATGTTTTTTTAACAGTGCTCGCTTGAAACTTTTTACGTTTTTGTTTTTGACAGGAATAGATACTAAATTGCCAGTAGCAGTGCTCGCTTGAAACTTCTCACTTGGACAAAACCATAAAAAGAGTATCTCAAACATCCCTACAGGAAATATCGACCAGATTCAAGTAGTATTAAGGTGGACTATATTAGAACTGTTGTTTCTGTCCTTCTGGTACCTCATTTGCTGCAAAAGCTTCCTACAATTTCTGACAATTGCACTAATTTATTTTGGATAATTACACTAATTAATTTCAAATTTTCTGCAGGCGGTTATAGCTACTTATGATACCATTGGTCCGCTGATCCATCTGATATCAAAATGCAGAGTTTGATATCAAAAAGGAAGCTGCTTGGGGAATCTCAAATGCAACTTCTGGGGGATCCTAGGAGCAGATCAAGTAGGTACTTTTTTTTTTCTTTTTCGGTCCAGGAGTTTAGTAGCTTTGTTTCTCTTACTCAATCTTGCTTCTATAGTGATAAGTACTTTGTGGCTCAAGGATGTATCATACCATTGTGTGAATTCTTGGATTGGAGTCCAGGTTAATGAACTGGATTTGTCGAAGTGATTAAAACTAGTATTTGTTGGGATTCTCACAATGAGGGATCTGGTCATTCACCCAACTACGTATCATTTGTTGGGATAAGACTCTGAAAGTGTTGTCTGGGAAACTTATGTTTGGATTTATTCAGTGTGAGTAATCTCCTCGACATTTAATTTACCCTCTCACTAAGTTCGTAGTTCTGTACTTTTTATACAGTTATACTTCACCAGAATTTCGTCAAACTTGAAACTTGGAACCAATGGATTTCATTGCCCGGAGTTACACCTTTTATAGGTAGTTTGATACGTATATGGGTAGTTCAGTCGTGTTTTATTATTAAACTTTGTGTTTACTTATTTTGTGTTTTTTTTTTAATCTTTGCTCGGCAAAGAAAAATAATATATTGAAAGAATACAAAAACCTAGACAGGACAACCCGAAATTTTTTAAAGAAAAAACGTACAAAAATCCTTACAACAAGCACCTCATTAGTGAGGATTTAAAAAGAAATGAGCCCATATATACCCATCAATTTTTATGTCCCTTATAACATCATTAACTTTGAAGATTTGTCTGCGATAGTATTTTTCAAGAGTCCACACATGATGGCAAACGATTCCAAAGTTGTTTACCTTGAGTACAAAGAGAAGAATTTTTCAACACAAGACCACCTCTTTGAAAGAACTGGGCGAACTAACTCCAAACAGAGGCGGAAGAAGAACAGTGAATAAGGAGATAATCAACTTTTCTTCAGCATGACCACAAATGTGA
>JAJJMA010126452.1:22480-38251 GCA_023529015.1 Papaver nudicaule | reverse complement strand
ATATCATTAATTTTTGTTAATCAAATTTAGTTAACATCTAATCATATTATTAATCTCTACTAATCAAGGGTTGTTTTGTATTTAAAAAAATATATTCCATATGGGATGACCTCTTTACTTCATTGTGACCCTATTTTGGATTCGCCTTATCCCCCATTAAATATGGGCTCGCCCCCAAATTAGCCAGGTTAAATTGTTTTAATCAGTCTGAACAAATATTTTTTATAAATAATAATATTACGTAGTAAAAGACAGACTTTCTCTTTTGCGGAGCCGCCAAAATAAAACGAAACAATCAATTTAATCATCGTAAAACGTTGTCTTATCAATTTAACAATCGATATATTCATACAATAATAACATCCTTGGATGTGGCAACTGGCGAGTATAACCATAATAACGATGAATAACAACGATGATGGTAAATATTATAAGTACGTACTCCCTCTGTCCCTCTAAAATAGGCAGAGAAGTCCAATTCTCGTAGAATAAGAAAAAAATTTGTTTTCATAAATTGTCATGTTTTTTCCTATCTTTACTCTGTCTTATTATCAATACAATTCCCAACATATCTTAAATAAGGGTAAAATAAATCAAAATGTACATTGGAATTGTAATTCCGCCTATTTAAAGGGACAAAAAAAAATCAATTCTCCGCCTATTTTAGAGGGACGGAGGGAGTACATGGTTGTGCCAGCAAATGAAATATGTGATGACGTATATTTTAGTGAATATACATGAAAATCTATAATGGTTTCAAAATTGGTTAGAACTGGAATTATCATTAATACCATATCCCTTAATCTGTGCTAGTATTCTTTTATACCAAGGTGTTTTTGCTTCATTTACACCCTGTGCTGGCCTATATATAAACCCCACGTTTCTTCTCTACTCTTCATCATTTCTTAGTTATAGTGTTAAGTTTCTAGTACCATTTTCTCAAACAATAAAGATTTTTTTCAAGAGGCAATGAGAATGAGAAAGAACTTTGCTCGTCTTGCACCAGCAGTATTGCCAGTGTCCCATCTAGGTGGTAACAATGGCGTTGGCCCAATATCATCGTCTCCAACATCACCAACCATAAAGGTGCAGATTATTGATATACTCTCTAGTCAATTTTCTACTCCCCATTCGTCTTAGTATTTTCCTTGCAAAATGAGGGATATGGCATTGATTATTTATGTGGAAAACATTTTTGGATAGTCTCTTGAATATGTTTTTTTTTCTTTCTTTTTTATCTTTCTTGGATGCATATTTGTTTGTCTATTCTTTTACACTAGTAAGGTGCTTTTCTTTAGTTTTTATTGCATATTTGGTTTTTTATTGTCTTTTTTTAATTTTCTGTTTGGTTCCAAACTCCGAAGTGTTTTGTCTTGGCTTGGCTTGGCTTGTGTTATCAAATGATTTGGGAGTGACCCTCATTAGCCTGGTATAGTCAACATCATGTACCTCGAGTGGGATTGCCTTTACTCCAATAGAGCATCGCTACTAATGGGGGGACGGATTTTGTCCCCCTCACTATTCACAGATAAGACAAAAAAAATTACACGTGAACAGTGAGGGAGAACAAAATCCGTCCCCCATTAGCAATCTTGCAATAGAGGAAGTCTAGTCCATCTCCTTCAGTTGTGTTGTTTTGGGTTAACACGCCTCATCTAGGATCATCTTAAATGTGCTGTCCATATATTTTAGTACCATGTTAAATTACTAGAAAAATTCCTTTTTCTCTTCCACTTTCTTAATTAGTAGTAGTAATTTATTATCCATCACTTTTAATCATTCACTGATAAGCTTACCACTGATATGAATATTTTTCCTTTTGTTCTTCTTTAGAGTTCATCGAAGGGCAGCATTCCTGAACAAACGCACGTCCCGAAGAGAAGGCTGGCCATAAGGGCGGATAATGACCCCTCGGTGGTTCGCGAACCAAAAATGAAGAAGCCTAAAGGTGTCACCAAAATGAGATATCTGGCCTCGATACTAGCCGAAACGGCTAGAGACTCAAATTCCTCTCAAGCAGTAAGGGGAGATGACAACAACAGCATTATCACCACCGAAAACAGTATTGTTGAGGGTTCGGAGGGCTTATCATCAGGGATGATGAGGGTTCCAGGATGAGAGCTATCAATTCCCCTGAACTTCGATGATGGCGATCGGTAGTCTTCTGCTTGGGGTTGCCAGCGGTTCTTGTTATTGGGTTAGCGTTGAGGGTGGTTAATATTTGATTTCGAACGTTTTACATTTATTTCGTTTTAACCTTTTCTATAAGATGTGAGATGTCTCTTTCATATCTTAATTTCTAAGTACAAAAGGCCAGCTTTATTATGCTTTATGAATATGTACAATGTGTACTCTATCTCGCTTTCTCCTGATGCATACTATCAGTAGTGACTGTCTACACTGTCACTGGCAACTGATCTAACAGGGAATAACTTCCAATATCCATGAATCTTTTTGATACCAAAACCAACTAAATCCATAGAAATATATTCCCTGGAAAATATTTTCTAGGAAGGCAAAGAAAGATTTTTCATTGAATTCCACAGAATTAGACTTTAGACCACGCTTTTTATTAAATTTCATAGAATTAGATTTCCTGTCAAACATGTTATTTTCATGGACAGATGGCTATATTATCAAACACAGCCTCAGAGAAATTATGAAGGATTTCTCAGCTCCAGCCACAGTTTCTTTTTCTTTGTTTTATACTAGAGCTAGTCCCCCAAATATTAATCCTTCCCAATCGAGCGTTCTTTGCTTTGGAAACAAATGTGTTTCAAGATGGTGTGCTAATAGATATCCTCTCTGACATGTATCTCTTCACACCTGATTTTAGGCGAGGCAAAGTAAATAAAATGTTTGTTTCTTTATATATATGAAACAACTAACACCAACCATCATCTAATTAAATGTGATATCCTCATGGGTTCTTTATAGTATGAGTCCAAAATTCACTTCAAAAAACAAATATAAAGGTTTCGCCAACAATAGTCATCATAGAGTTACAATTGCACCAACCACGTGAATTCTTGTCAACATGAAACTTAGGTCTGTATATGAGTTATTATTTGCTCCTTACAAATAAGATACCGCATCCCTCCTTGCTCAACTTCTATTCCATTGGGATACAATGTGTAATCTGTAATCATACGTCTCTATGCATTGTTCTTGGGTCTCTCTGGTCTGTTTTCTCAACAGATCATGAGGTTTGTATATTTGTAAATACTTTTCTTTAATACATTTACCCTTTTTGATCCAAAAATAAATTAAATGCCTTGGCAATGCTAACTGTTTAGCCATGAAGTTTCTCAATTTTATAGCCTCCTCCTTCTTGGGAAACTCGAGTTATCTGACTTACGTGGTCTTAGTATCAACAGGAACCGTATTTTTCGGCCGACAGAAAAATTTGGGGGCAGCTTGCTAGATGACAAAATAGCATAAAAAGACATAGTTACCCTGAACCATTTATTACTAATCTGCCACTGCCCTAATTAAAACACTAAAAACCTAACCTAGCCTTTTATTTTCTTCGTCTTCTTTCTTATTCTTCTTCTTCTCTCCCGCTGCTGCTGTCTGCTCTTCTTCTCCTTTCCTTTTCTTCTTCTCATTCTTCTCCACCCTTCATTTTCCTTCTTCTTCTTCTTCTTCTTCTTCTTCTTCTTCTTCTTCTTCTTTATTTTTCTATCTTCACAGCACCAGCAGCAGCAAAATCTCCTTCTTCGTCTTCTTCTTCTTTATTTTTCTCAGCAACAGCAGCAACAACAACCGCAACAACAACAACAACAACAACAAGCAACAACAACCGCAGCAAATCAAATTGCGATCTACAACTCTTTGTTTCTTTGATTTTGATTTTGATTTGATTAGGGTTTCGATCTCGATTTGATTTTAGGGTTCTTTTTATATCTGGGTTTCGATTTGATTTGGAATTTTAGTGTCTTTTGAAGTAATTGATTTGATTTAGGGTTTTTAGATGTAATTGTTGAAATACACAGCTATGGATTACCAGATTTTCTTTTAAAGCCGGAATTACTTAGAGCTATTGTTGATTCTGGATTCGAACATCCTTCTGAAGGCAAGTTTTTTTTTCTCGATTCTTTTTGGTTTCCCACTTGTACTTCAACAGCAGAAATTGGTTTCTTGGAAGGTAATGTCAAAATTGGGTTTTTTGTTTTACAATTTGAGCTTAATTTTGAGAACCCTTTACTTAGAATTGTATGTTTAACCATTATCTAGTACAAAGTTTGTATTTTTTGAGAACCCTTTACTTAGAATTGCAGCTCCATCGATGAAGATGTTACTTCATTGATTTTTTTAAACTAATAAGACACATAAATTGTTTGTAGGGTGTTAACTGAATGGATATGTTCTTGTGTTGCAGTAGCACCACACTTGTTCCCTTGTCCTCAAAATCTAATTCACTCTTTCCACTTATCAGTAGTAGTTGTAGTATCACAGCAAATACTCAATGTACTTCTTTTCATTCAAGGGTTTCATTTCAATCCTCCAGGGCATCAAGGATTAGATGCCAAGCTCAAAACTCACTGGATTCAATTGTCTACAAAGGAATATATGGGCTGTGGTCTGTCGATTCTAACGACATCCGCGAGGTTCGTTTATTCGGTTCTCTCTTATTTTATGCATTTTTTTTTTTTTGTGAATTTAGTATTTCAATTTCTATATGACTTCACTTCAAATATGGTAGTTTTTGGTTGTGATTCTTGATAGAGTTTTGCATTATTGAATGCTGTTGTTTACTTATGGATACTGCAGGTGATATTGTACAGGTCGGGGTTAGTGACGGCAGCTGCAACATTCGTAATTGGTGGTTCAACTGCATTTTTACCTGATGATTTTCTGTTAACGAATGTATTGAAGCAAAATCTTGATGTGTTGTATGTGTGTGATTGTGTTAGTAATAAATGATTTTGTTTGAATGAAAGTAGTGTGATTGTGCTGCAGTAATGCAGTGTTAGTATGTGTGTGAATGTTCCAGTTTCGGCTTGCTATTTTAACCACACGAATGAGCCGAAACAGTTTCGGCTCAAATGAAAAAAGAAATGAATGGGTCGAAACTGTTTCGGCTTATATATAAATTTAAGATTATTAGCCAAAACTGTTTCGGCTTATATATAAGTTTAAGATTATTAGCCGAAACTGTTTCGGCTTATATAGAAGTTTAAGATTATAAGCTAAAAATTTTAAATCTTAAGCCGAAACAATTTCGGCCCAGACGATGGAATATTTCTCTAAGGCCGAAACTAGCAACATAGCTGCCATTTTCAAATAGTATTTTCGGCCCAGAGAAACATATTATCGTGTAGGCCGAAAATAACATTATGATAACCCAGAGAGAGTTTCGGCCTAGACAGAATTTTAGATCTTAAGCCGAAACAATTTCGGCTTGGAGAAATTCAAATTTGTCTAGGCCGAAACTATCAATATAGCTGCCATTTTCAAAATGTATTTTCGGCCCAGAGAAACATATTATCGTGTAGGCCGAAAATGCTTCTGTGTAGCTCAAGATTTTTCCCCTTCTTCTCCCCCAAAACCCAAGAAATTTCTCACCCAAAAAACAAAAAAATATATAAGCCGAAATCATTAGTACTAATCATTATCATTAGTGTTAATCATAAAAATTAGTGTTAATAAGTCCAAGGGTAGATTAGCCTTTTTGAAAAAAATTATGACCAAAATGTCCCCGTTTTGTCGGCTACCAAGCTGCCCCCAAATTTTTGGAGCTGCCGAAAAATACGGTTCATCAACAGAAGCTTGTATTCTGGTTCAATGTCTATAATCCATGCATGATGAATGTCATCATCAACTTGAGAAAGAAAAAAGTAAGACAAAACTTGTTTATTTATCACCATGAAATCGTACTAAGGAAACAACCAGCCGAATAACTAAAAATTGTATGTACTAAACAGTAAATTTTTGTACTGAACCCACGTACTAAACCATAAACTTAAACCTCATCAATGTGTCCCCGAATCATGAAGATATGTAAGTAATGCAACCATGCAGCAATTCCTAAATCCTCTTCGCATGCATCGCGCGCATAACTTAATAACCCGCGAGTAGGTCATCCAGCAGATCTTGTGGTTCACATGTGATTCCCTCGAGACGCAAACTGCAATCATCTTTTGCTGCTTCTTGTTGATGGTTGTTAATTATATTGTGTGTTGTTGCTGAGGTATTTTCTTGAGTGTTGTCAGACTCATCTTCATCAGGATAAATCACTTCCGGGTGGCTAAAATCGAAGGCTTCCAACACCTCTTCCGTTGACATGAACGTCGTTTTACGAATATTAGCTCTGCGGCGGAGTTCGTAATGATGTTTAAGAAGAGTATTCACAAGTAATTGTTGGGCGTTTACGCGAACAATCTCAAACGATGTTGAACTGAAAATCTCAGCTTGACTCGGCTCCTCCTCCTTTGGAATATTGGTTTCCAACTGAACTTTTTCGCCCACACTAGTCTCAAACTTGGACTTTGGCAACCAATCTTGATTCTTGTCTTCTAAAGTATTCTCTTCCGAAGTTTGTTTTTTCTTCAATTGGCTGTCATCATTGTCGCTCGCACCATAGATATCTTCAAAACTTATAAAAATTCTACGTTTTCTTTCTTCTTCTTCTTTTTCGTTTTCCTTGTGATCTTTGAGCAAACTCTTTATCAAAGTTCCTCGATCCTTATAAGCTTTCACCCAACTCTCCATCAAGGTTTCCGAATGCATTCTCTTCATCTCTGCCTAAAACACTTTTTATGTCTCTCTCTCTCTCTCTCTCTCTGGACGCGTTCTGTGATTCTAAACAATCAAACGATGGGGGTGTTGGCTTAATATATAGAGACCCTTTAGGCATCAGAATTTAGAATCATATAAAATTACTCAAATTTCATCTGTTTAACCCATGACTTTCTCCTCACTCTTTGTAATAAAACATCAAACGTTGGATTGAATGGAAACTTGTTACATCTACGACTCTTAGAATAACTCATAGATAAGGATATGGACGGTTTAGATTAGATATATATCATCATATACTATGGTTAATAGGAATGGTTTATGTGCGGTTTAAGGTTCAACATTTGCTAGATGTAACTGACCAAATTTATAAGGAAGGCCTAAGCATATTTCCTCGTACTATAGGTTTTAGGCGGTGGTTTGAAGTCTCTAGACTATGAAAGATATGCTTGAACGTCTTATACAAAACTTTATGAGAAATAACAAAATTCATATCCCAATTTGCTCGAGGAGTGTTCCAGACAAGACTTTTGCCTATGGCTTGGTGCCTTCAAACAAATTGATAACCCCCAACAATTGTACTCACTCTTTTGATAAATATATATATATATATATATATTTTTTTTTTTCCCCTGATGTTAGTAGCATGGACTCTAAATTTAACTTCGCCTCTCATACTCAATTTCACGTTTATTGATCTGTACATAGTACCCAAACTCGATTATGAGATTTCCATTTGAAAGTTCTTGTTAAGTGGTCGCGAGATGGATTTGTTTTGGAACTCCGTGCAGATATTTTATGCAATTTTCCCACTGTGCTTGCTCGCTCGGCTAAGATTTGCCAATTTATTTGCCCACCATAGATGCTAGCTCTCTTCCATAGAAAAAACCTTAAAATTTTCTGTAATGCAGTATACATTTTTGTAGTGCGTACACACGTAATTTTAGGTCTTCCAGGATGCTGCATAGTGCATCTTGCATGCCCGCTAGCGCATACAACATCTTAAATCTCAATGTGGGATCGATCATGTAGAATTGTACATTACAAACGGCAATGATTATACCTCGTATAAAAAGAATATTTCAATTAAAACAATGCGCAATGATTTCTAACTCCTCGATCAAATTACCTGCGAGAAGTTCATCCAGCACTGCAATCTTCTGTTGTCGATCGATGCTTCTTGTTGTTGGTCCGTGCTTGTAATATTTAGCTCGCCGTCTGGTTGTTCACTTCCGTGTTGCTGAAACCACAGAGTTCCAGCACCTCTTCTGTTGACATGAATGACGTCTTATGATTACTAGCTCTCTGGAATCGAGAATCTCGATAAAAATTAGTATTCTCGTGATACTGATAAAATTGTTGCAAGTCCGGTGGTATGCAAATATGCCCTGCAGATGATGTTGAACCTGAAATCTCAACTTGATCCGGCTCCTCCAACTTTCCAATATTAGCATTTAACTCAACTTTTCTGCCCAGAGACAGAGAGTCCGTCATAGACTTTGGCAAATCTTGAATGTTATCTTCCAAAGTTTTCCCTTCCGGAGGAGTATCACCATTATGATCAGCAACCTTCTTTTGTTTTTTCTTCAATGGATCATCATCATGGTCCATAGGCTCATAAGTTTCTTCAAAACTTACAAGAATCTGACGCTTTCTCTTTTCTTCTTTTTTCTTGTAATCCTTCACCAGAACTTGCATCAAATCTTCCACCGAATTGATCGACCTTCTCTCCATTTTTCTCGATTTCTTTTCTTCTCTGTTAACTATACACGAAAATAACTCTAAATAAATTTAAGTCAAAATGCTAAGTTATAGGATTCATTCCTTTTATATGCATTAATAGAATTTTTTTTTTTTCTTTTTTTTGGTAATCAAACCTATCCGACCTTAAGCTATCCGAAAAAATCACACCATATCTTGTTACATGTACGGCTCAGAGAGACTAACCCGAGAACTAGATAAACTTTATACAATACTACCAAGAATTAGCTGAAACCGGCGAGCCCAACACTACATTTTTTATTTATCAAAATGTATCCCAGTTCAATTAAGAGAAAAATAGCTTTCTCAAAGGACTCCATGAATCATGATCCTGAGACTTTACCACCCTTCTACTACATAGGGCCTTCAACAGGGCCGGCTTATCCACAAGGCAGTCTAGGCGGCTGCCTAGAGCCCCATTTGCTGGCGGCCCCAATTTATTTTTTTTTTTTTTTTTTTTGAACTAATATGTGATTATGTGTCCATGAGTTATAAACTCCCTTCTTCTTCCTCTTTCTCCTTCGTAAACAGAAAAAAAAAAAAAAAAAAACACCGTTTAAGTTCTAAATTTCTTTCTGTCTACTACCTCAGCCAAATTTAATGAGTTTTCTTGCTTTCTATTCTTCTTCTAATCCTCTTTTGGATTGAGGTACTTTGGTTGATTTTTAGTTTTTGTTAGAGTAATTTAGATGCATACAGAGAATGATTTTGGGTCAGAGGATTTCCCCCCTTGAAGTCGCAACCTTCTAATCCTTTAGGAGCTAACAGAAGATTAGGAGAATGTTAAATGTCCATTACTTCTGCACTATTTTCCAAAAAAATTATCGCGGCCTTCGGCCGCCTTGACAATTTATGATATGCTGGTCGTACACAAAGAAAAATCATAAGTTTTTGATACGTTATAAGGTTTGTTCTGCCAATCTTTTTTCATTGTCTATGTCCAAGAGAACGAACACATGCCATTTAAATATTGTTAGAAAGTAGACAAGAGACACAGAAAAAAGGCCCCATAGTTTGTGTTCGCCTAGAGCATCCCGAAACCATAAGACGGCCCTGGCCTTCAAAATCTCTAATCATGCTTTTTATACTCCAGAAAATAGAAGATTGACTATAGCAATAAGCATCACCACCGAGGTACAATTTCATTTATTCATGAGACATTAGGGTTGAGCAAAAAGTCCGTACCCGCGGATTTCACCCGCACCCGTCCGCAATGGGCCGGGTGAAACCCAATCCGCTAAAGCAATGGGCTGGACACGGGTTAAATTTCCAATCCGCAGCTTTTGGCGGACTGGACGCGGGTTATTCTTTTGATCCGCGGATTATCCGCAAATCCGCAGGTATTTTCGTAGTTATTTGAATACCCTAGGGATATTTAGGGAAACTATGCATATATATAGAAAAATCGAAGAACAGATCTAGGGTTTTCGACATTTTTCTTCTCTGAGAACTCAGCAGCTCTCTATGCGATTCTCAAATGTTCTTCAGCTCAAATCTTTGATTTCTTCAGCTCAAATCTGGTAAGTTTTCATCTCTTTAAACTTCTTAAATCTTTCTTCACATATATATAGAATTAATCTTCTCTTTCGTCTGTTTTTCCAGAGAATTGAAGAATCCTTTCGTCTGTTCTTCAGCTCAAATCTGTTGTATTATCTTCTATTCAGGTTGATTTGCATGAAATTGTTGATTTTGTGAATGGAATTATAATTTTAGGGTTTCAGAAATTAGGGATTTCTGTTTAGGGATTTTGTTGTTGATTTTGTTGTTGTATAATTTGATTATGTCACTGATTATAATGAATTTAATTTTGTTGTTGTTGGTTTCAGCTCCAAATCTTTTAAATCAAGATCAAGGAATTCCACAGAATTTTGTTGCAAGGTAAAGTTTATTTTACTCTCTTTTAGATGCTGCATGTGTTGTTCTATATCATGTTCTCTGTCTTCTTCTTGTTGTTGTTGTAGTTTGATGTTTAGTTGGCTTTTGAAAACATGGTCTTCTTTTAAGTTCTGTTAATACCAAAACCACAGAGTTCATGGGAGTTCATGTTAGGTGGTTTTGGTATTAACAGAACTTTATTATCACTGAATTTAAAAGTCTGGGTCTATGTTGTTTTGAGAATATGATGTTGTTTTATTTGTGTTAATCATAGAAACTGTTTGATTCCTTGGAGCTGTGAAATTGTTGTTACTTGATAACTGAATGTGTTGTTGATTCCTTGGAGCTTTAGCTGAGCTTGATTCGGTGATCGATTCACTCTCTTATGTGTGAGATGATAGTTATTCAGTGTTATGAAATGACCAACTTACACATAGGAGAGTGAATGTACCAACAGATGTTGCTATTGCTCCTGAATCTGTGTAATTGTTGTTACTTGATAACTGAATGTGCTGTTGTGTGAATGTTCTATATTACTAGGTAATGAATTTCATGTTCTCTGTCTTCTTCTTCTTCTTCTTCTTCTTCTTCTTCTTCTTCTTCATGTTCTCTGTCTTCTTCTTCTTCTTGTATTTTGTTGTTGTTTCTCTCTATAACTTCTTTAGATGGTTATAATGCTCTTTATAATGCTCTTTGTTTGTTTGTTTGTTTAGATGGCTTCAAGTAACAAAGGACCGTCTATTCCTGTTCACGATTCTTCTGATGAAGATAATGATATACCTGCAGCTGTCGAGAGCATAGCCACAACAACAGTTACAGCTACACCATCATCTCAGCTTGAAGTTGCAAAGCCTGCCAAAGCTTCCACCAAGAAGAAATCACCTATTTGGGAGCATTTTGTCCAGCGTCTAGATCTTAATCCTCCTAAAGTTGAGTGCAAGCATTGTAAAAGAAAGTGGGCATGGGGTGCAGATACTAAAGGGGGTTCTAACTCTCATGGAACAACAAACCTGAACCACCATATCAAGAAAATGAAGTGTCTTAACTACACTCCACCTGGACAGCAGAAGTTAACCTATCAAGTAAGTGAGGATGGTGAGACTCATTCTGTTGTCAATCACTCATTTGATCAAGAAGCATGCAGAACTTCCCTTGCCAGAATGATCATCAAAGATGAATTACCATTTATGCATGTACAAGGAGAAGGGTTCTTAGAATATAGTAAACAACTATAACCTAGGTTTGTAGTTCCTTCTCGTTTTACTGTAGGTAGAGATTGCTTTAAGTTGTATTTGAGTGAGTATAAGAAATTGAAGGCTGATTTTAAGAAGTATGGCAGACGTTTCCGTCTCACCACTGATACTTGGACTGCAGTTACAAATGTAAGCTACATGGTTTTGACAGGGCACTATATTGATGAGAATTGGGTGTTGAAGAAAAGGATATTGAATTTTGTACCAGTTACAGATCATACTGGCTTAAAATTAGGCAAAACAGTTGCAGCTTGTCTAGTACAGTGGGGGATTGAAAGGGTATTCACATTGACAGTTGATAATGTGAATTCTAATAATGAAACTGTGGAGCATTTACAGAAGAGAGTTGTGGGTTGGAAGGCTGCTATTTTGGGAGGAGAGCATATGCATCTCAGATGTTCAGCTCATATCCTTGCGTGGTGAAAGATGGCATGGAGTTGTATAATGCCAATATTTGTAGGATACGAGAGGCAGTAAAGTTTGTTAGAGGATCAGGAGAAAGATTGAAGAAGTTCAAAGAATGTGCTGAACAACGGAAGATCAAAATCACCAAGTTTCTTAGCTTGGATTGTGAAACTAGGTGGAATTCTACATATCATATGTTGTCTATAGCTGAAAGATATGAGGAGGCCTTCTACCATTTTGAAGAATCAGGGTATGCAGACAAGTTTCTTGCTTCTCCTAGACCACCAACCAGAGGCAGAGGAAGAACAACAGCACCAGCAGTACCAGCAATTCCTAAGGTATGGCCTATTGTTGGTTTGCTTAGAAAATTTTATGATGCAACATTGAAATTTTCTGAAAGTTTGTATGTTACTTCTAATTTATTCCTTGATGAAATAATTGGTATTAATGATATATTGCAATAATGGGTTAAAAGTGATTCTATTTTGTTGGCTGGCATGGCTGATTGGATGGTGCTTAAGTATGAGAAGTATTGGGCAGTGGAGAAAATCAACAAAATGTTATACATTGTTGTTGTGTTTGACCCACGACGCAAGGAGGCTTATCTTAGATGGGCATTGAAAGACTTGTTGAAAGGGAATCATATTACAACTGGACAAGAGTTGCATGAGATGATGACTATTGTTCGGGGTATTCTAACTTCTATGTTTGATGAGTATGACATTATACACAGGGGATGCAACAATTTCAAGACCTTCAGCTTCAGCTTCAACTTCAGATTCTCATACTTCTGTCTCACAAGAACCTAATGATCCAATCAAAAGGTTTGTTGAGTCTGAAAAACAACAAGAAACATAAGAGGGCAAAACAGAGCTTGATGTTTATTTGGCTGATAAGCGAGAGGACTTCAATGCAAATTTTGATATTCTGAATTGGTGGAAGGTTAACTCTTCCAAGTACAAGATCTTGTCCATGATTGCTCGAGATGTGCTTGCTATGCAAGTATCAACAGTTGCATCAGAATCAGCTTTCTCCACTGGTGGTCGTGTTCTTAATGAGTTCAGAAGTTCCCTGCTGCCCAAAACAGTGCAAGCACTGATCTGTGCTCAAAATTGGCTGAAAGACAAACCAACAGTCGATCTTGAGGAGCTGTTACAGGGGGTTGAACAAATCGATGAAGGTAATTCTCAAAACCTTGCCTCTATATATGTTTGTGTTCATATTCATTATTCTTGACATAAACCTTGTTTTTGTATCTGTTTGTGTTCATATTCATTAGTCTTAGTCTTGACATAAAGCAAATGAATGAAATTAGGAATTGTGTTCATGTTCTAGGCTTGTTATCCCTGTCTTGGGTGTTTTTCTGTTTTGCACCTTAACTGACTAAACGCTTCTCATTTTGCAGATGCGGCAGATATCTTGGCGGAAATTCCAAACATATGCATTGTGGAATGAATGACTTTCTGCTAAAGACTCTTTTGTTTCTGCAATTAGCAAACGGTACTTTTATGTTTCCATGTTACTCAGACATTGTTGCTAAAGACTATTGTTGATTTGTTTCTGACTTTCTGTTAAGATTAATACTCTTGTTCAAGACTATGTGTAGTACTAAGTTCAAGACTGATTAGTAGTTTGAGTTTCTGTTATGTGTTAGTTTGCTGTTGTTTTTTTTTTCTCTGAAAACCGCGGATAATCCGCGTCCAATCCGCAACATCCGCAAATCCGCGGACATTAAATCCGCGGGTGATGGGTGCGGACACGGATGGATTTTCCAATCCGCACCATTTGACGGATTAGACGCGAGTGACCCCTAATCCGCATCCGTCCATCCGTTGCTCACCCCTAGTGTTAAGCCAGAGACATGGAGACTGGCTTAACACTCAGGTTCCGCCAACTTTATTTAGGGGGCCCATATAACCAAGCCCAATAATACAGTAGTTGCCGTGATAAAAACAGAAAGATTGGGATCGTAGGATCGGCAGACGATCCATCAAATCGGAACCGGGTTCTCACTTTCTTTTCTTTAGGAGTACAAAGCAGTAGTTTACAAGTATTTATTATTCCAAGACTCCAATAAATTCTAAAGCAGCAGTAGGAGAAGAGACCAGAAGTTTGCAAAGAAGCTAAGAGAGAGACAATGGAGAAGGGATCTAAGCTTAGATGTCAGAGAATAGGGTGTGATGCAATGTTCACTGAGGATCAAAACGCTGAAGATTCGTGTACTTATCATGCATCTGTAAGTATATCTCTCTTCATCATCTTCATCATCATCATCTCTGTGTATTTCTGTTTTTATGTCTAGAAATTGGGGGATTTGTAAGTTGCCCTAACTTATTAAACCCCTTGCCCCATAATTTGTAATCCAAACAGTAGGATATTTTTGTGGTTTTAGGGTAGTTTAATAGATGACCTAAAAGAGCAAATTTGGTTAAGATTAGCATGATATAGAATCCAACTCTAGTTTGTTTTTAAAAGATATTGTTGTATTGACTTTGTATTAAGTTGTTTCTTTAGCAAATTGGGATTTTCAATTAAAGGGTGCTTGAATTGCAAAAGGTTACTGCCTTACTGGATGTTAGGGGGAGATTGAGTTTAGAATGAATTTTCGAGTTTCTTTGTTTGATTGAGGCGTCTCTATGAGTGACACTATTGTCGCTACACATAAAGGGTGTACCCAAAATAAACACATTGGTTTTATGTTGTCTAACCAAATTATTCTGGTATCAGTGCACCTTGCTTTTTCAAACGCATTGGTTTTATATTGTCTAACCAAATTATTCCGGTATCAGTTCACCTTGCTTTTTCAACATGGACATACTATAGGAACTTTGGAATTTTCTTGTCATCATTTCCTTTTATGTTTGTTTTACTGATAGACTTTGTATTTCCATGTGTTGGTGCCACTTCAACGGAAATTCTCGCATCAATCTAAAGGGGGTAAGTCGACAATTTGACACATTCAATTCTGCGGAACAAATTCATTCATTTTGCTGCTTTTGTTAGATGAAAGTGGCTTCTATTATCTGATGATACTTTACTTTTAGTTCCTTCATCTCAATCTTAAGTTATGTTATGCAGCCAATATTTCATGATGGTACAAAAGAGTGGAGCTGCTGCAAGCAAAGGAGTCATGATTTCAGCTTATTTTTAGCGCTTCCAGGGTAATATATTTGGCAGTAACAATTTGCTTTAAATGTTTAGATTCAGGTGTAACCCAGTACGGTACAACCTATTCACAAGATATGTACCCATTCATTCAAGTATCTCAAACGTGGAATAGATGGTTGCAACTAGCAACCTCAGATGATAAGATATAGATTTACTCCTGCTATTAGTATTTAAAGATATTATTCCTCTAAATAGGCCATCTTACCAATATTCTCGGAAGCAAGTATGGCACAATTAGATGGCTCATGACCACATACAAGTCTTTCTATGGTGTTATTGCCTCAACTAGTCAATTACTTGTGGAGCATGCTGTCAAGTTTTAGGCTAGTTCATTCCATAGTGGAACCGCATTCACGCTCTCTGCGATAGACTATATCCTATCCAATGGGTGTGTCCCAATCTCTAGCAAGCCAGGCTCCAGCTGGAGTTTCCTCTTTTAGTGACCATACAAAACAATGGCAAATGCCAATTTTTAATGTGCACCTAGGCTGTCTTGACATTTAAGCTCTGAAGCGGCTAACTCCTATGTGTGCCTACTTAATTTTAGTTAGCATTATGTTAAATTGAT
>JAJJMA010126452.1:0-22080 GCA_023529015.1 Papaver nudicaule | reverse complement strand
TCCTATGTGTGCCTACTTAATTTTAGTTAGCATTATGTTAAATTGATCATTCAGGCTGCTCAGGATTTTCCTGTATTAATGAAGATGCAAGACAGGTAAGCATACGACGGAAAAACCGGTAATTGTAAAAGCTGCACCGAAGAAGCCAGTTCCCTTTGTTGCTCCAGCAAGCACTACCTCGTCAAAGCTGGATTGTTCAAGATGCCGACAGGGCTTCTTTTGCTCGGAACATGGTAATCTGTTTTCTAACTCAGTGCCTGTTTATTTTTTTACCACAGTAACGACGAAAGGCTTTTCATGTGTTATAAATATGGTAAATATGCTGAAAGTTTGATTTGGTCAAGCATTTAATATGGTTAATGAGTACCATACTTACCAGTAAATTACTTAACGATGTCGGCCTAAATGGATAGTTCATCCTTATAAACTTCGAGGTCCAACACAAGTTGATAAGATTCCTTTTCCGTTAAATCACTAATTTACCATATCTGAATCCTGATATGCATATTTCAATTCAGAACCTGAACTGGCTCTCAAATACTGTGTTTCTTTCTTGTATTTTATTTGATTAGGTTCACAAGCTACAGCAAACACAAAACCTATGCCTACTGCTCCTATTCTTTCCAAGAGCAGTACTGATGTTCAGGAAATCACACCTCCTCCAGCAAAGAAGATAATCAACATTAACGAACCACAGACTTGCAGGAACAAAGGATGTGGTAGAACCTTCAAAGAAAAGGACAACAGTGATAATGCATGTAGTTACCACCCTGGTCCTGCCGTTTTCCATGACAGGATGAGAGGGGTAAGAAATCTGTTTATTTTCCTTCTTTCCTTTAGATTCATGCTCTCTCATCTACATTTTGGTTACTTCAGCTGCATTGACATATGCTTACTCTGTGTGTCAATGATTCTTGTAGTGGAAATGCTGTGATGTTCATGTGAAGGAGTTCGACGAGTTCATGGAAATACCTCCATGCACAAAAGGTTGGCATAGCTCAGATCCAGTTTCATAATAGGCATTCACCCATAGCTGATTCGTGAACAAGAGGATATTGTAAGTTTATCTGTGGCTTTAGGTAGATTTTAGGTTGAGTTTACAATAACTGCTGGTGCTTAAAGAGGATTATCCATCTATGCCGTGTCTAATTGTTTCTTACTGTATTTCATGAGCTGAGCTTCACTATTAAAGATCCAACATTCTATAAATATAAATGAAACTTTTTATTGCCATTACAGTTAAAAGATCTGACATTTTAGCATCAAATTCTCCAAGGATTGTCCAATGACTTCTGCATACAGATACTGGGCTCATTTAGTACAAATTAGATTATTTTCTACATGAGAACGATATGGATCTGTAGCTCTCAGAATGACATTATAATTGCAGTCGGATCAGTAATTGTGGAAAAGTTGCCTGTCTTGAAAGGAACTTTTAATATCCCTGGTACCAAAAAATTGCTAGACCCATCATCCATGCCATTAGCATGTTTGTCATTGGCTCGTGCTAAAGCCCAATGTTACTTGATCTCCGTCTATGAGGGAACCTACATGAACCTTATGAGAAAACTGAGTTCAAAATGAGCAGGCTTTGAGTGAACAAGTTAGTATTTCTTTATTAGGACAAGTAGTCACACACGTACTACGCACGTGCTGTAAGGACCCACAAAAACTTGGTTCTCCACATTATTTCTCAGAAGTTAAATTGCAAACTCACCCTTAAATTATTTTCTAGCAAAATCACTTAGTGTGAACAAACAGGGGCACAATCGAAATAAATTTTTATAGCTTCATTAGGGGTAGTTGGCTTATATAATAGAATAGATATTTTTTTTTTATCAGTATTTCTTTCTTTATGGGGATTTTATAGAAAAATTTACATGAATTATTGGTGCCTCTCTTGCTGGGCCCGATGCCAACTAATAACCCTTGTCTAGACTTCTAGTCAGGTCTTTTTTTAATATTGATGACCCGTCATTGGAATATTGAACTGCACCACCTAAAATTATAAGCTAAAAAATTCGAAACTCTGAGCTCACCCAAGTTCCCTGTCTGAATTTGTATGTCTTCTCACACAGTAAGTAATCCATAATTCTTCCTCGTCCTCCCATTTGTTCTTCCCAACATTCTCAGCATTTGATCATTAGGATATGATGATTAAGGAAGTAGAAGTGATAATTGTTGGTGCTGGTCCATCAGGAATAGCCACATCAGTATGTTTAAACCATCTTTCAATACCAAACATAGTCTTGGAAAGAGAGGATTGTTTAGCTTCACTATGGACTAAAAAATCTTACGATCGTCTTCATCTTCATAAACCCAAAAACTTCTGCGAGTTACCATACATGGCGTTTCCGGCCGATTATCCAACATACATGTCCAAGGACCAATTTATCGTCTACTTGGAAAACTACGCAGCCCGTTTCATGATAAATCCATTATACAATCGGCTGGTTGACTTTGCATCTTTTGATGATTCCACCAAGAAATGGCGTGTCAAAGTCAGGAACACAGGTTCTGACTTTGAAGAGTACATATCTAGGTTCTTAGTGGTGGCTGCTGGTCGAAATTCCGACCCTTATGTACCGGAGATCAATGGTCTGGATAGTTTCACAGGTGAAGTTATCCACTCCACGGAGTATAAGTCTGGCGAGAGGTATGCCAACAAAAATGTTATGGTTGTTGGGGCTGGAAATTCTGGTATGGAGATCGCTCTTGATCTATCAATTTTTGGTGCCAAAACATCGATCGTTGTGAGAAGCCCGGTATGTTATTCCTATTCCTTGGTTATTATATAGCTTGTATCCTGTGCTTGTACGTATTTCTTGTTAAGTCTTTGCAATCAATATTTACCGACTTTCCCAATTGATGTGAACTTGAAGATTCACATAATCAGCAGAGAAATGTCTCGTTTAGGATTTATGTTGATGATGATGAATTTTCCAATCAACATGGTGGATTGGTTGCTCTTCTTTGCCGGTCTGGTAATATTTGGTGACACAACCAAGTATGGAATTGCAAGACCCAAAGAAGGTGTCCTGCTTATGCACAAGAAGTACCAAGCATTTCCAGTCGTAGATGTTGGGACCTTTAGCAAAATCAAGTCCGGACAGATTCAGGTACCAAGTTCTTACCACGGCTAGGTTTATTGAATCCAGGTTTTCACATATGTAAATCATCTGGAAAATGTACTCATTTCCTGATTTCTTAGTAGTGTTTGTCTTGGTTTTTCTGCTATCTAAATTGAGGCGCTTTCTTTTATGTTCTTCACCACAATGCTATAGGTTTTGCCACCTATAAAACGTATCACCGGTGACAACGTGGAATTCGCAAACGAGAAATCACATCAATTCGATGTAATAGTTTTCGCAACGGGGTTTAAAAGATCAGTAAATAAGTGGCTCGAGGTAATTTAAACTGGAATTCAGTTTTACATTACAGATGTTATCTCATAATCTCTATGTCTACGGGAAGTATTAAATCTGTGTCTGTCTCATTTCTTGAAAAGGATGGGGAATACATTTTGAATGAAAATGGAAGCCCAAACTTTTCTATCAGTTGGAAGGGAAAGAATGGTCTCTACTGTGCTGGGCTAACGAAAACAGGGTTGTTTGCTGCTGCAGCAGATGCAAGGAATATAGCTAATGATATTAAGACCCAGTTGTAAAGCAGGCGGCCTACACCACAACAGATGCCCTCAATGATGTCTTGACTGAATTTTCTTTTGATCACTGTACGTTTATGTGTGCCAGGAAAGTAAACACAATGTTGTTTGGTGTTTGCTGGCCTAAGCCGATTCACTTCGGAGGGCTTTGCTATCATTAGCCATTTTTTCAGCTTCTAATTGAAGCTGGTTCTATTATCCCTTTGCACATAGCCAAGCAAATGTACAAATCATTCTTCCCATTTCAAGCTTAAGAAAATGCTGATTTGGAAATCCCATTGTTATTTAAGAAAGTCTTTTACTACCTTTAGCCAGTTGCTTGCCAGTTCCTGAACCCTGTTGCCAGGACAATTGCATTACATTGATATGATTCCCCATCTGAAAGCTCTGTCACCACTCCCCTTCAATAAACTTCGAGATGGCAATACCTACAAGTCAATGCTAAAATCAATCCCTCAGTTATAAAAAAGTTAGACATACTCCAAGCATTTTTATATCCCTAATTAATCAGGAGTGCACTAGATCCTAGTCCCGCCTCAATACCTGCATACAACCAGACTTGACTTCATCAGTGATGCCAAGTGCCAACGTAGCTCATGAGTGATCAATTGATAAAGAGTGACTTCACATCCAGCGAATGTCTGTGTCTGCGCTTATGATTTTCTTGGTAAAGGCTTCTTAGTCCATATCATACAAGAGAAGGGAGATCTTGTTGAAAATGCAACAGGATTAACCTTGGACAATATAGCTCCAACGAACGACCTGCTTTTAACTTCAACAGGCAATCACATCTAGATGAAGTACCTTAGAAATCCATATCGAATAAAACTCAACAAGATAGATTTACAAATAGAAGTGCAGTACCAGCACCTATATGCTGAAATGACAGTATCTAAGCAATACTGCAAATACCTAAATTACATTCCCAAAGATGCAACATCTTTCTCTCCAAGCATCGGAGCTGCTATATTTCTGAACATCTGTGCGCCCAACAAGTGCTAACTTGCAATTCATAAGAGATTCACAAAAACGGTCTGAATAGTGAAAATTGAATTCAAAGTGGCATAAAAAGAGTAAATCAGCACAAAGTAAGTAATTGTCAAACAAGTATAATAGACGACTATTTAAAGAGCAACTCATTCCTGGGAATTAGATTCATACTCTTCTGACGTGCAAGAGCTGGAATCAGAAGAAAGTGCAGCAGCAGCACTAGATTCAAGGTTGAGAGACTGCCAACATCCTTCACTAGCAAAATCCTGAGGCTTCAATCTAATACCTTCAAGAATTTGGTTCCACTCAGGCTTCTCTTCGTTCTCATAGTATTTGACATCGAACAAGTCCAACCAATACTTAATAGCAGCGGCTGATGTTGAGGGAACTGAGTTGATTTCGAACACATCTTGTGTGAAGTCCTTCAATACAATTGTCATGTCAATTTCGCTGTCCCGAAGATGTGCCAGATTAACAAACTCGATCTCAGATAGTGTGACCACAAAGAAAGGTGCTTTTACGATTGCAGCTAGGCAAAATGTTGTTAAGGCGAAAACTGATGACCCACAAAATTCGTACTTTTTCATTGGCAATTCAAATGTGAGGTTCCATGAATCCCACTTAGCTTCAACTTTTTTGACAAATTTCTCAAAATCTTCGTTATAGTCTTTCTCTTTCTCAGTCTTAAATGTATCATCAGCAGATCTTTTGTGTCCCGCAAGGGTCTTCACCAACTGGAATTGGATATCCTTTACTTCAGTCCCATTCAAATTGATGGGTTCGTACAAATGAAAGTGCAAAAGGGGCAGCATCTTATCATCCTCAGATTGGAAAAACACATGCTTTATAATGTTATAACCAAACTCTATCTGGAAAATGGGACTGGGGATTGTATATTGGAACCCGTCTACATGGGCTTCGAGGGTACCGCTACCGCTCTTTATCTCTTGCTCTTTTACAGAGTAACGAAGTGCGACGTCAGTTAACTTTGCAATCTCAGAGTTGTCTTTTTCCACTCGGATAGAGCCCTTAGTCTTTTCACGATAATCATCTTTGTAGGAGACCTGACCCTGCTCCAGCCTCCTAGCAGTTGTATAGTTCATAACCTTACCAAGTTTTGCCTGGTTAACCCTGAGTACCTCCTTCTGATACATCTCTGGGTTGTCAGATAGTCTAACTGTTTCGGAAATTTGTGCTGGACAGTTTCTACGACACCATCTCAAGCGCCTGCGGAACTCCTTAAGTTTGACATCATCATCATTTTTGGTTCCTTCCGAGGACTCATGGACATTATGCATCGAAAAGACAGACGCAATACCAATTTCTGTCTGGAAAGGATCAATTACAAATCAGTATAGAATCCACGAACCATAATAGCATATTGAAAGGTTAGAATTATCCAGAGACAATATTACCAGCACATAAGGCTAGATGTTCTATTATCTTTGAGAATGTGCAAGTGAATCCTCAAATTCTGACAGCACAGCTCAAAAAATTACATCATTGACTGGAAAAACTCATCTAGTAATAATGACAGTGTTGTTCAAGATGCAGAAACTTCAGCCAGCATTGGGGAGCTCCAGATAATTCCTCTAAATTTTAATACTAAAGGTGCAGGGTTAGGACTAATTATTAGAAATGATGCAGGTAGCTGTGATGGAGAGTTAGATGCAGATGCACAAAAGCCTTAGATGCAAAACAAGCCGAAGCTATGGCCTGGTTTGAAGCTGTGCAATGGCAAGCAGCAGTAAAGGCTTAAGGAAAATCCAGCTTTAGATATTGCAAAAATGTCACATATGCTATGAGTGGACAACAAGTGGTCCGGGCAGATCAAGATACCGTGTAATCTATAGGCAAAAATGAAAAACTAAAACGGGCATTTTTTTCTTAGACAGAAAAAATAAAAATATAAAAAATAGCAAGAGATAGAAATGTACATACCTCAGGCTGATATGTCTCCTGATCTCCGATGGGCAGTTACTACCTGATGGGGGAACGATCGGAAAGTTAGAAACATTGAACAAACAAATGGCAGAAGTTCGTCGGAAAAAGTTGTTAAAAATGTGCAGAGTTTCAAATACCTAAATTGATTCATTATAAGACGGAAAAAACTAGCGGGCTCCTTTTTCTTGGCTGCTTCTCCGGTTCTCCAGCCACTTTGGATCTTTTAGTATTGGGCTGGATAAAAATAGTCCAGAATACCAGGCCCTGAAAAGAGAACTCTCTAGAAAACGACAACTCAGGAAAGACCAACCGTTTCGAATGACCGCCAAAAATACCAAAACCAGAAACCAGTAGACCCTTCTAGAATACTCCGGAGAACAATCTCGAAACCCTCTTTCTCACCATATAAAAAACCCAACCCTCGATTCCACCGTTTCAATGCACATCACCGGAAAATCAAGAAAAAAATCTCTCTCGTCGCAATCTCAAAACAAAACAATCTCGATTCTCGATCACTAAAAAGCTCTCTAATGGCGGAAGTAAATATGGGAGTAGAAGCACCAGAAACATTTGCGTTTCAAGCTGAGATCAATCAGTTGCTGAGTTTGATTATCAATACTTTTTACAGTAACAAAGAGATCTTCTTAAGAGAGTTGATCAGTAATTCATCTGATGCTTTGGATAAAATCCGATTCGAAGGTTTAACTGATAAGACGAAACTGGAAGCCCAGCCTGAGTTGTTTATTAGGATTGTTCCTGATAAGGTTAATAAGACTCTTACTATCACTGATAGTGGTGTCGGTATGACTAAAGCAGGTACGATTCGCTAAACCCTAATTATCTGATCTTTGAATATTTGTTTAGGTCTTTATTTCTTTTTGGAATCGGTTCTGACTCGATGGTGACTCGGCTATACTGAGTCGATATATGTATAGAGTTGATTGATTAAGGTTTTTCTTCATTCGGCAGTTAATAATATGTATATGGCAATGATTACTAGTTACGGATTCCGAGATTGATCAATCTATGATGGTTAAATAATTTTTATGAGCCGTATATTATTTTTGATTGTTAGGATACCGAGTCGGTTTTACAACACAGATTTAATAGTGTTCAATGAATCTGTATCTCTTGTTATACTTGAGTCGGTAAAAGTCGGTATTGATCGCTCAATATATGCTAGATTCGACCACCGAGTCAGTCTCGAGACAGTATTGACTGATCTTACCATATTGATGATATATTGTATTGAAATTTCTAGATGAAATTTCTAGAGATTTTAGTTGAATTATGATATGTGTTTGTGTGTTCATATCTTTTCTATGCGATTTTGGTTGTTGATTGGATTTTGGTTATTGGGATTTTGCAGATTTGGTAAACAATTTGGGAACTATTGCAAGGTCTGGAACAAAGGAGTTTATGGAAGCATTACAAGCTGGAGCAGATGTTAGTATGATTGGACAATTTGGTGTTGGATTTTACTCTGCTTATCTTGTAGCTGAGAAAGTTATTGTGACAACTAAACACAATGATGATGAACAATACATTTGGGAGTCTCAAGCTGGTGGATCATTCACTGTTACTAGAGATGTTGATGGTGAACAGTTGGGTAGAGGAACTAGAATCACTCTCTTCCTTAAAGAAGATCAGGTGTGTAAATTGTTCTTTTGCTTTTGTTTTGTTTGTTTGTTGTGGTGTTTGGTTGGTTTCCTGACTGTGGGTTTCGCATTGTTTGTTGTGCAGTTGGAGTACTTGGAAGAGAGGAAGATCAAGGATCTTGTGAAGAAGCATTCTGAATTCATCAGTTACCCTATTTACCTATGGACTGAGAAGACAATAGAGAAGGAAGTGAGTGATGATGAAGATGATGAGCCAAAGAAGGAAGAAGAAGGAGCTGTCGAGGAGGTTGATGAGGAGAAAGAAAAGGATGGCAAGAAAAAGAAGAAGGTTAAGGAAGTTAGTCATGAGTGGGAATTGATCAACAAGCAGAAACCAATTTGGTTGAGAAAGCCAGAGGAGATTACAAAAGAAGAGTATGCTGCTTTCTACAAGAGCTTGACGAATGACTGGGAAGAACATCTTGCTGTCAAGCATTTCTCTGTGGAAGGACAGCTTGAATTCAAGGCAGTGCTGTTCGTGCCCAAGAGAGCTCCTTTTGATCTCTTCGATACAAAGAAGAAGATGAACAACATCAAGTTGTATGTCAGGAGAGTGTTCATTATGGACAATTGTGAGGAATTGATTCCTGAGTATCTTGGGTTTGTGAAGGGTGTGGTTGATTCGGATGATTTGCCGCTTAATATCTCTCGTGAAATGCTTCAACAGAACAAGATTTTGAAGGTCATCAGGAAGAATATTGTGAAGAAGTGTATTGAGATGTTCACTGAGATTTCTGAGAACAAGGAGGACTATGCTAAGTTTTATGAAGCATTTTCTAAGAATTTGAAATTGGGCATTCATGAGGACAGCCAGAACAGGGCTAAGATCGCCGACTTACTTCGATACTACTCCACAAAGAGTGGAGATGAGATGACAAGCTTGAAGGACTACGTCACCAGAATGAAGGAGGGACAGAAAGATATCTACTACATCACTGGTGAAAGTAAGAAAGCTGTTGAGAACTCTCCATTCTTGGAGAGACTCAAGAAGAGAGGCTATGAGGTTCTGTACATGGTTGATGCCATCGATGAATATGCAGTTGGGCAGCTCAAGGAGTATGATGGGAAGAAACTTGTTTCTGCAACAAAGGAAGGGCTCAAACTAGATGATGAGACAGAAGAAGAGAAGAAGCTGAAAGAGGAAAAGAAGAAGTCCTTTGAGAGTCTTTGCAAAACCATCAAGGACATTTTGGGTGACAAAGTTGAGAAAGTTGTGGTTTCTGACAGAATCGTTGACTCCCCTTGCTGCTTGGTGACTGGAGAGTATGGGTGGACAGCAAACATGGAGAGAATTATGAAAGCTCAGGCCTTACGGGATAGCAGCATGAGCTCTTACATGTCAAGCAAGAAAACAATGGAGATAAATCCTGATAATGGTATCATGGAGGAGTTAAGGAAGAGGGCAGAGGCTGATAAGAATGACAAGTCTGTTAAAGATCTGGTAATGCTACTGTTTGACACTGCTCTGTTAACTTCGGGTTTCAGCTTGGAGGAACCCAACACCTTTGCATCCAGAATTCACAGAATGTTGAAGTTGGGCCTGAGCATCGAGGAAGAGGAGGAAGCTGCTGGCGATGATGCTGAGATGCCTGCCCTCGAGGAAGATGCAACTGAGGAGAGCAAGATGGAGGAAGTTGATTAAAGAATTAACAGTCTGACGGTCTAGTGGTCATTTTAGGAGTCTGTTTGCTTGGTGGCTTTATAAATTCTGTTAAAAGAACTGGGTCTGTTTATGTTTTTATTTTATTTGAGCATCGAGTCTAGTTTATGGAGTAGCGATGATCTATGGTGGTGTTTTTTCTTTCTTGACTTTCTTTCGACTTGGTAGTAATGCAGATTTTTTTTTTTTTTTTTTTTTTGTCTAAGCCCAGCTCCAATTTTTTGCCTATGCTCAGTTCTAATCGTGCCAAGTCTTTTGTAGATGCGTATTGACGCAAAACCTTGCTTTCAATATCATTTTAAACTTGCACTTAGATTTTTAAAATGCTGGAACTGAAAAACAGAACTGAAGGTATCCAGTCAGAAATTGTCCTTTCAAACAAGAAACCAATGCCAACAAAAACCAACGCCTATTAACTACTACCAAGTGTATACCCCTAAACAGTGGTGACAGCTGGGAATTAATCTTCCTTAGACGTGTGGTTCAACTGGGTACTTCTGCTGCCTGCTTTGCCACCTTGCTTCTGATTTTGTTCTCAAGAAATGGAAATGCAGGTACTAATGCTCTACCGTGAGCCGAACGTTATTTTTGTGAACCATTTACAGAAAATGAGTTTTTATTATTTTATTTTTTTTGTCTAGGTTGGATTTATTTTGGGATCTGTTGGTACCCAAGGAGCTTGAGTGAATGAAATGACCTTTAAGAGGTAGACCACCATATATGGGTGGGTGCGGGCGCATGCCTCTGCCATTTTAAAATGGAGCAGACTTGCCTTGTCGGGCACATATAGAGTTATCCAACAAAAACCATTTTCTTTTTGCCAAAATTAAATCTCTTATTTTCTTAGGAAAATAAAATGTTTTAATTCTGTGTTAATGTTGTTTTAAATGTGGGGGCGTATGACTTGGGGAGAATATCTTTTATTACCAAATTGTTTTATGTCAACATTATTACAGAATATTTCAAAACGTTTTTACTTAATTGTGTAATTGAATTTTACCATAAACTCGTGCACTAGTGGTGCATTCATTTCTCCTCTGTTTTTCCACTATAAAATAAAGAAGAGTTTTTCAATTTTAATTATACCAGAAGCGGCTACTATCCCGTCTTCATTTCCCCTCTTCTCGCTTTGTTTGCACACTTGTTTGTTTATTTCCCTTCCAGCCAGTTGCTAAGTTCGATAAATGGGCAGTGGTTGTTGTGCTGACAACCGTTGTATCGGGCAGTTCTATCTTGGACAAATCTCCGTTGTTGAGGTATAGCATCACTCATATTTGAGTGTACCCGCGGACTAATTTGTTAAGGACAACTAGTCGAACTAGTGGCTCTGTCCTCGTAGAAATTTCAGAAATTGTCTGTGGAATTTACATTTCTTTCTATTTATCACCTGATACATCTAATATTTGAAGTTTTATTGTTGCAAGATCCCAACATTTACAACTAAAGGCAAATACTAGGAACACAAAATAAGGAAGTGATGTACCATGACATCAAACTGCTCATGCTTTGAAAAACCTTGATTTTCTTTCTTAGCTACACTGACAGTGAGCAATCACTTTCCACACTATAGTCAAATCATATTCCAAAATCAAGTAACCATCTCCTCAAGAATCTGTTCTCAAGAGTCAAAACCATTTCAGCTTCACTATTACGAATAGTAACCAACAACCTCTTACAGATCACACTTACATATCTACCAAAAATCCGCCTAAAGGCACAAAAATGCAAAAACTAAAAACAAACAAATTTTGATCACAAACTTTTCTACACTTTAATAAAAAAATCAACAAAGTAATCCGTAATCTAGTCATGCATTTCTCACAATTCTGATACTAAACACTTAAACTGAAACTGCAGCCACACTCAAGAACCATGTCAATACTACCAAATACAGCAATTAATCGCTGAATCGAATCTCAAAAGATGCATAACATAAAGATTACAAAAAAAAGAAGACCTAAAATCAAAAAAAAAAAACAAAAAAAAACGAACATACTTGTTTCTTCTTACGAGCAAAATTCCGAATCATCCGACACATATTTCCAATCTCGTATTTCTCTCTTGAGGACTTCTCGTTGCCGCAGCCTAAACAACAAATCATATACATCATTTCTTCTTCTTACATATGCATGCCAAAGTTGTATAATCAAACTAAGTGAACCACATCCACCGTAGAAGCCATGAATTAAGCAAAGCCTTATTAAGTTATTCCAACAAATTTCAAATTACTCAAATAAGCCATAAAACATTGGACATACCCAAATAAGCCATGGAAACATTGCTTGGACACATGTAATAAGTTAAATCAGACTAAATAACAGGTAGAAATATTGGGATTATGGCTTGTTCCTGATCCAAGATCTCTATTATGTTCCTTAGCATAGTGGTTTCCACACCAACATTAAGATGCAATTAACTATAAAAATAAACAACAACAAATAAATGAAAACAAAAATAATAAAAATATGATTGAGAAAAGAAATCTACCTTATTAACAGTACCATCAAGATAGTTAATGATCACTAGTTGGTGGTTTCTCATCTCAGACAACTGCTTGTGTATGTCATATACTTAATTGTTTAGATAGACAAAGGCTTGTGTATGCCATATACGTAACAGTACCATCAAGATAGTTAATGATCACTAGTTCGTGCTTTCTCATCTCAGACAACTGCTTGTGTATGCCATATACTTAATTGTTTAGATAGACAAAGGCTTCAAAATCTCTAGCAGATAATGTCATGACTTGCTTGTGTGCTTCTTTAGCAGAAAAAGCATTTTCTTGTTGAAAAATACTCCTGACATCAACGAGTCATGACATCATCTGCTAGAGATTTTGAATCCAATTCAGATATAAACTGAGTGGGTTTGGTCGTATATCTTTTACTCCTTATTTAGATATACTACACACACCTGAGAGGAATACGGTTCAGCTGAGACCATGTTGAACCCTTGACTTAGACCTGAACAATGACAACTCAAGTAAAGCGTCTGTTTTTGTCGTGTTCGCATTGATAAGTTGTAGTTGAAAAAGACTTTGGCATAATAATGTTCTCGGCTCAGTTTGACTAGTGGATTAGTCACCTGAGGTACTTAAGGATTCGTTGACAACTGACGGGATTTATAGAAACATTATAATAAGGAAGAAAATCCTAATCAATCTTATTGTAATGTTTTAAAAATTCATAATTCGGTATTTTAGTGTTATATATATATATATATTAAAGATGCCCCTTTAGTTAAGGATATTAAGTGCGAATTCTTTCAACGATTAGACAATCCTTACTAGTTTATCTGTTCTTATGTTTTGTTTTATTTTATTTTTTCTTTTATTTTTTTCTTTTTCAAGGGGATTTCCTTTTTGTTTGTTCTAACTAGTTTTAATTTTTTTTTTCAGAGGATGAAGGGGACAACATTGTTAATAAAAGTGATCAAATAAAACCTCAAGGAGGGATGACTTTTGATGACCAAGAAGCAGTGTTTCAATCTACAAAGTATATGCTGGAAAGATGGGATTTCCAGTGCGTAAAAGTTTAACAAGCAATGTTTCAACTTAAAATTTTAAGTTGTTTTTTATAATATTTAAATTCAAATGATATCGCAAAGTTAAATAATAAATCTTTAAACACCACATATGCTGCTATTCATAATCATATACCAAAAGAAAATTCCTGCTAATACCAGTAGGCTTCTAGGATGGGTTCTTCAGTCAGTCTTGCACCCATTCTAAATCTGCTCAAAAATATTTACAACCTCACAAACTATCTTGGAAAGGAAGAGGAAAGATATTCATATCCTTCAAAAAGTAAGAACCGCTACCAAAGAAGAAGCGCAAAGCAGGAAAAAAATCAGAAGCTCCTCCTTCGAAGAAGAAGATGGAGGATAAATGCAAAACAATAAAGCAATCTGTAGAAGAACCCGAGGAAAAATCAGAAGCTCTTACCTTAGAGAAAAAACTCAATTCTAAGGACCTGGTTCGTCTGACGATCTTTGTAAGGAACCAAGGATGGTGAAGAAGCGCACATCAGGAAAAGAATCAGAAGCTCCTCTTCGAAGAAAAAGATGGAGGATAAATTCAAAACAGTAAAGCAATCTGTAGAAGAATCTGAGGAAAAATCAGAAGCTCTTACCTTAGAGAAAAAACTCAATTCCAAGGACCTGGTTCGTCTGATGATCTTTGTAAGGAGCCAAAGATGGTGAGCAAATCTCAGGAATCAGAAATTTTTCCCTCAAAGGATTCAACAACTGACGATTCAACATCTGACGAAGAAGAAGCTCTGATCTTAAAGGAAAAGCCTAAACAATTTTGATCTCAGGTGAAAAAGGAGGGGTACCGAAATACTACCAACTTTTCGTTTTTGGCTCGTGAGTCTTATGGTAAAGAGTTTGGACGATCTCAAAAATCAATATCCAAACCTCTAACTGGAGTAGTCTCGACAGTTAGGTAATAACGTACTACTTGGTGCTTAATTATACTATCAGAAATATAATGCGGAAAGTAAAGCACACAAGACACCAAACGTTTTTTAACGAGGAAACTGCCTTGCAGTAAAAACCTCGGGACCTCGTCCAGTTTTGAACACCGCCCAGTACAAACTGACTACAAACGCTAGCCTACTATAAGACTTCGGTCTGGGATGTAGCAGAGACCAACTCAAGCCCTCCAAGCGAATTGGCTACTGTCGCCTTCCTTACGTCTCTGGATCCCCCACAGATCGTCACGCACTTGATTCCCCTAGCTGACGTCCTTTACAGGCCTAGGAGTTGCTTTGACCGATGCCAAAGGCTTTTGTCAGCAATACTGGGTTTTAAACCAAAACTGTTGACTTATGGTGTAACTGTCCTCTATCAGTTTACCATAAATAAGATGACTTCCTTCGGATTGTCAAATCCAGGTCATACGGAAATCTACTTCACAAATCGGGGCTGACACGCAAACCAACTTCGCAATGCCCAATCTGTATCTACCTCAGTTATAGATGAAGAACCACTTAAGGAACTTGTATAACTGGAGCCAACTAGGTCTTACAACACCGAGTGCAGCCGTGCGTTGCTACCTTTCCAACCTTTACGTAACTTAACTAGTTCTTGAATAGCCGTATAGCAGAAGAGACGGACTTTGGAATAGACAAGAAACTAGGATAGGTTACTGAGGTTACAGGTGATTCTGATCAACCGCTGAGGGATCAATCTACCTGTGCTTCCCAACTCTCAAAGGAAGTCTTGATAGTCGTAGGGAGTTCCCAGAGGAGCTGCAACCTATAGAGGATGACTATACCACAACAAGCTTTCACCGAAGTGAAAAGAGTTTACGCTACTTCCCTGAGGACCTTCACGTGTGCTTGATGCTTGCGGTATTTGTCCTTAGACACCTCTATTTATAGCACTCAATAAGATAGGTTGCTTTGGAATTAAGCAATCAATTACTTGTCCCACAAGTTAAGGAAACCCTAAACTTGCCAACCAAGTAATACAGATTAATCTCAATTGAAATTCCTTTTTAGATTTATCTGCCAAGTGTTTTGTTGGCTCTAAAACACTTCAAGATAGGAATCCAACAGACCAGAGATAATCTTATCTTATTGACTCATTGAGGATCGTTAGATGGAACACAAAAGGTATTTATGTTTTACACAAGTCCATCTAAGAGATAAAGGAGTTGGAATTTGACTCAAAGTGAAAATCTAGAAGATATTCACGCAATTTGACTTTCCAGAAACTTCTCTGCGTCAGGTACACGTACAGGTTCGTGTACTAATGCGACACAGGAGATTTCTGGACCAGGTACGCGAAACCGGTTCGGGTACCGTCCAAGTCAAATTTTGGTCAAACTCTGAATCCGCTGGAAGAACTGGGCTGAGCCAGAACTTAGACATGAGAATGTCCTCAGCTATGATCCATGGACTCTTTGCTCAAGAGTACTCCTTAGATTCATCCATATCCAACATAACAGTTTGCAAGCAAACTATTGAAATGGTCATATGGCGTCGAATCTATCTCATATGTTCTTGATTCACAGTATTCGTGGGATCAAACACTGGTCATGACATAAAGCCATGTTACACAAGAACACGATCTCAATCGCTACATTACTACTAAAGTAGTCGACTATATTTCGAAAGAATAGAGAAAGTAGAATAGAAGAATAATCCGTAAAGTCATAACTCCTACTAACCTTTTGTCGATGAAGAATAATTGATGTCTTCTTTGTCTTCACAGTCTTCGTCTTCAAGGTCTCTACTACTCTGTCTATATCCCATTTCCGAAATCTAAACTCTAGTAGGCTAAATCAAGAATTGTATTTTGACACCTAAAACTGACAACTAGCTTGACATACCAACGCTAGTGGGTTTGACCGGACAATGCCCTAACACCAGGAACCAGAGAATGTGAAAAAGTATGCAACTAAAGAAGTGATAAAGAAAGGTGATAAACTGAAGAAAAAAACTCAAATCCAAGGACCTTGTTTGTTTGACAATCCTTGTAAGGAGCCAAGGATGGTGGCGAATAAACGATTGGATCTTCGGAAAGACTTCATTAGAACTGGATTGCCAGCTTCGTTTGGAACTAGCAAAGCAGGAAAAGAACTAGAAGAGCGTGGTAAGCAGGAGGGTGATAAGAAAAAGGCACTTTTACCTAAGCTTCCTGTAGGGTATAAACTTGTGACTATTGATGGCTCACTGGCCGAGACCGATATCAAAGATGAGGATGCTAATGTAAAGGAAGAAGTAGACTTTTGTATCGGTATCTGCATTAAGGATAGGCAACTTGCGAATGGACTGTGGTTGCTTATGATGACACCATTTATACCAAATCAGCAGAATACTTAGAGATGCTTGGAGTGTGGAGTTGCTAAGGAAAATGGAGAGTAGAGAAATCCCATTTATTCCTAAGCTTATTGTTTCCTGCGACAACAAAGGAACAATATACATATTAAATGGTAATGTTAGACCTAAAACTTACTAGAGAAGATTGGCTATCATAATCATCAAGTTGGCTGCAAATACCAAGTTCATGTATAATATTCACCAATAAACAACAATCACACCCAGAACCTCCTTCCACTTCAGGCATCACTTTAACGGTCTTAATCCTTGGTCCCATTCTTAATCCCACCATCACTACCAACGGACTCCATTGCCACAACACCTTTGGAAAAACAAAAGAGAGGCTAAATTAAGTAGATTCTCACCATTTCAACCTATTTGTAAGTTTGTGAAATTGTTCTACTCTTATGCTAAGTTGTAAATAATTTAAGAGATCACTACCAGCGTACTTCTTTATCTCAGCAACTTTCAGATCAGTACTGTCATCCGCAACACCTTCAGCAGAATCAACACCTTTGGACAAACAAAAGAGAGGCTAAAGTTAAGTAGATTCACACCATTTCAACTTATTTGTAAGTTATGCAATTATTCTATTCATATGATAAGTTGAATCAAGAGTAGGGGTCTCATAAGCTACTTTAGAAGGCATCCAACACATAATAATGAGAAGGCATTAAATTTATAGCTTTCTTGCATGACAAGCAATCTAGACATTCCTACTTGCTGATATTCGAAATACAGACAAACACCAAAGGGATTTGTCATCTTTAGTTGCTATTGATGATGAACCCAACTTGTGGCAACTTGTCAGCATTAACTATCCATTATTTTAAACAGAAACATGCCCCTTCAGTGTCAGCTTGACCATTGCACTGACACCATCATAGGCCAAATTTCATGTAAGCCACCAAGAGCAGCTAATACTCTAAAGTTTATTAATCAAATCAAACAATGAGATTTAAATCCAGCACAGATACCACAGCCATCAGTTGAATTTACTTAGATATCCTAGGAGGCAAAGTGTCAGAGATTTGTAGTTGAAGAGAGCATTCAAAATAAGAGAATGAACCCCAAATTGCAATAACATCCCTAATTATAAGGTTACAAATTTCCAATATCATCCCTTATTATGAGGTTACAAAGAGAAATCATAGGAGTAGAGATGTCATGCGAATCCACCTAGAGAAGCTAATGCTCTAAACAACTATAACTCAAACAATGATGGGTATCAGTATGCATGCCAAAGTTGTATAATCAAACTAAGTGAACCACATCCACCGTAGAAGCCATAAATTAAGCAAAGCCTTATTAAGTTATTCCAACAAATTTCAAATTACTCAAATAAGCCATAAAACATTGGACATACCCAAATAAGCTATGGAAACATTGGTTGGACACATGTAATAAGATAGATCAGACTAAATACCAGGTACAAATATTGGGATCTTGGCTTGTTCCTGATCCAAGATCTCTATTATGCTCCTTAGCATAGTGGTTTCCACACCAACATTAAGCTGCAATTAACAATAAAAATAAACAAAAAATAATAAATGAAAACAAAAACAATAAAAATATGATTAGGAAAAGAAATCTACCTTTTTAACAGTACCATCAAGATAGTTAATGATCACCACTTGGTGCTTTATCATCTCAAACAACTGTTTCTTTGGAAATTACTTGATTGTTTAGATAGACAAAGGCTTCAAAATCTCTAGTAGATGAAGTCATGACTTGCTTGTGTGCTTCTTTAGCAGAAAAAGCATTTTCTTGTTGAAAAATACTCCTGACATCAACGAGTCATGACATCATCTGCTAGAGATTTTGAAGCCAATTCAGATATAAACTGAGTGGGTTTGGTTGTATATCTTTTACTCCTTGTTTAGATATACTAGACACCTGAGAGGAATACGGTCCAGTTGAGACCCTGTTGAACCCTTGACTTAGACCTGAACGATAACTGCGCAAGTGAAGCAGTTGCTTTTGCCGTGTTCGCATTGATAAGTTGCAGTTGAAAAAGACTTTCAGAATAATATTGTTCTCGGCTCAGTTTGAGTAGTGGATTAGTCACCAGAGTTAAAACAGGCGGAGTGTAAATCTGAGGTATTCAGGATTCGTTGACAACATACGGGATTTATAGAAACATTACAATATGGAAGAAAATTCTAATCAATCTTATTGTAATGTTTTAAACCTCATAATTCGGTATTTTAGTGTTGTGTGTGTGTGTGTGTGTTTGTGTGTTAAAGATGCCCCTTTAGTTAAGGATATTAAGTGTGAATCTTTATCAAACAATCCTTACCCAACATGCATAATCAAACGTCCCAAAAAAAAAATCTATCAACGATTAGACAATCATTACTAGTTTATTTGTTCTTATTTTTTATTTTATTTTTTATTATTTTTTTCTTTTTCAAGGGGATTTCCTTTTTTGTTTGTTCTAACTAGTTTTAATTTTGTTTTCAGAGGTGAAGGGGACAATTGTTAATGAAAGTGATCAAATAAAACCTCAAGGAGGATGACTTTTGATGACCAAGAAGTAGTGTTTCAATTCTACAAAGTATATGCTAGAAAGATGGGATTTCCGGTGCGTAAAAGTTCAAGAAGCAATGTTTCAACTTAAAATTTTAAGTTATTTTTTATAATATTTAAATTCAAATGATATCGCAAAGTTAAATAATAAATCTTTAAACACAACTTATGATGTTATTCATAATCATATACCAAAAGAAAAATCCTGCTAATACCAGTAGCCTTCCAGGATAGGTTCTTCAATTAGTCTTGCACCCATTCTAAATCTGTTCAAAAATATTTACAACCCCACAAACTATCTTGGGAAGGAAGAGGAAAGATATTCATATCCTTCGAAAAGTAAGAACCGCTACCAAATACCAAGTTCATGTATAATATTCACCAATAATCAAACCCAGAACATCCTTTCACTTCAGGCATCACTTTAACGGTCTTGATCCTTGGTCCCATTCTTAATCCCACCATCACTACCAACGGACTCCATTGCCACACCACCTTTGGACAAACAAAAGAGAGGCTAAAGTTAAGTAGATTCTCACCATTTCAACATATTTGTAAGTTTGTGCGATTGTTCTACTCTTCTGCTAAGTTGTAAAGAATTTAAGAGATCACTACCAACGGACTTTGCATCACTGCCATCCGCGGACTCTGTTGCCAGAGCAATTTTCGAACCAGTATCAATGTCATCTGCAGCACCTTCAACACCTTTGGACAAACAAAAGAGAGGCTAAAGTTAAGTAGATTTTCACCATGTCAACCTATTTGTAAGTTTGTGCGATTGTTCTACTCTTATGTTAATTTGTAGTGAATTCAAAAGATCACTACCAGCGAACTTCTTTGTCTCAGCAACTTTTCGATCAGTGCTGCCATCTGCAGCACCTTCAGCAGATTCAACACCTTTGGACAAACAAAAGAGAGGCTATAGTTAAGTAGATTCTCACCATTTCAACTTATTTGTAAGTTTGTGCAATTTTTCTATTCATATGATAAGTTGAATTCAAGAGTAGGGGGCTCATACGCTACTCTAGAATGCATCCAACACATAAATTTATAGCTATCGTGCATGACAAGAAATCTAGACATTCCTACTTGCTAATATTCGAAATACGGACAAACACCAAAGGGATTTCTCATCTTTAGTTGTTATTGATGATGAACCCAACTTGTGGCAACTTGTCAGCATTAATTATCCGTTAAACAGAACATGCCTCTTCAGTGTCAGCTTGACCATTGTAGTGACACCATCATATGCCAAATTTCATGTAAGCCACCAAGAGCAGCTAATACTCTAAAGTCTATTAATCAAATCAAACAAAGAGATTTAAATCCAGCACAGATACCACAACCATCAGTTGAATTTACTTCGATATCCTAGGAGGCAAAGTGTCAGAGATTTGTAGTTGAAGAGAGCATTCAAAATAAGAAAATGAACCCCAAATTGCAATACCACCCTTAATTATAAGGTTACAAATTTCCAATACCATCCCTAATTATGAGGTTACAAATAGCAATCATAGGAGTAGAGCTTTCATGTGAATCCACCTAGAGAAGCTAATGCTCTAAACACTTATTACTCAAACAATGAGGGGTATCGGTATGCATGCCAAAGTTGTATAATCAAACTAAGTGAACCACATCCACCGTAGAAGCCATGAATTAAGCAAAGCCTTATTAAGTTATTCCAAAAAGTTTCAAATTACTGAAATAAGTCATAAAACATTGGACATACCAAAATAAGACATGGAATCATTGGTTGGACACATGTAATAAGTTAGATCAGACTAAATACCAGGTAGAAATATTGGGATCTTGGCTTGTTCCTGATCCAAAATCTCTATTACGCTCCTTAGCATAGTGGTTTCCACACCAACATTAAGATGCAATTAACAATAACAATAAACAACAACAAATAAATGAAAACAAAAATTTTAAAAAAAAAAATGTTTGGGAAAAGAAATCTACTTTTCTAACAGTACCATCAAGATAGTTAATGATCGCTACTTGGTGCTTTCTCATCTCAAACAACTGCTTGTGTATGCCATATACTTTATTGTTTAGATAGACAAAGGCTTCAAAATCTCTAGCAGGTGATGTCATGACTTGCTTGTATGTTTCTTTAGCAGGAAAAGCATTTTCTTGTTGAAAAATACTCCTGACATCAACGAGTCATGACATCATCTACTAGAGATTTTGAAGCCAATTCAGATAGAAACTGAGTGGGTTTGGTCTTATATCTTTTACTCCTTGTTTAGATATACTACACACACCTGAGAGGAATACGGTCCAGCTGACCCTGTTGAACCCTTGACTTAGACATGAACGATGACAACGCAAGTGAAACGGCTGCTTTTGCCGTGTTCACATTGATAAGTTGTAGTTGAAAAAGACTTTCGGCATAATACTGTTCTCGGTTCAGTTTGACTAGTGGATTTGTGCCCAGAGGTAAAACCGGCGGAGTGTAAATCGGAGGTACTTCAGGATTCGTTGACAACAAACGGGATTTATAGAATACTTAGATTTTACTTATGAATATATGCTTTTCCTTGACTCGAAACTTTTCATAACAATGTATGGGAATCATGTTCTTCATTAGTGTAACACATCAAACACTCGATTATAGGGAATCTCCTGATGGTTGTTGAGTATAAAGTCTCTAAGAAGATTTTGTATCGACAGAGTTTGGCGCTAGAAATAGGGAGTGATTAAAACAACTTAGGTTTGCCTATGCTTTGATGGTCTTCAAATTTCTTAGAAAATATTTTCTTAGGGTTTTCAAGTTTTTCCTTCATATTACAATTTTCAAGCTCC
>JAJJMA010126443.1:0-15436 GCA_023529015.1 Papaver nudicaule | reverse complement strand
CGCCTTACTCGACAAGGACTGACACCTCCACGATTGAGTCTTTTGTCTCATTAACTGTAAACCACCCAAGCTTGGCCTATATAAGGCGAGCTTGGAAAACATTGTAAGGGTTGGATTCTTTTGGTTAGAACCTAAGCGGCAAGAGTGGGATTAGGTCTGTATCTCCTCTGGCTCCTTAGGGTTATAATCCATGTAGTTACAACCTTGAAATATATACAAGTCTTTATACATTTAGCCTTTGATTACTGTTATTCGCATATCTTCGGTATTGTTCTTATGGTCCTCGCACCATTAAATCTTGTTTAAGTAACCGTGTGTACGAGTAGATTTGATGGCTGAGGTATCTTATGAACCTAGGCAGATTTTCTACTCGTACAGTTTGGCGCTAGAAACAGGGATAATTAAAACAACTTAGGGTTTGCCTGTGATTTTTCGGGTTTTCAAATTTTCACGTATTTTCTTATCTTTTCAAAAGATCTTCATAAGCTTGTTTTTCAAAAGAAAAAGAAGCTCCAGTATCTTCAACATCTAAAGATCCTTAAAGGCTTTAGCATGTTCAAGAGTTTTACGAGCAAATCATCAGATGGTGAGGTCATCGACTAAGAGTTTCAAAGCCTTGGTGTGATGAAACCGATTTCAAAAAGGGAAGAAGATTCTCATCTTGCAAAAACCCTGTATTAGCTATAAGAAACAATTAGAGAAAAAGTATGTGTGTGTAAAACTTTATTTTAGGGTTTTCAAAATACCTACTATATTAGGAAATAAACTTGCGTCAAAGAAACCATGGAGAAAGATGATTTGTTGATAAAGGACAAAATACGCAGTTAGGAATATATCTAAAACGGGGAACTACGACCTACGTTAACGTTCGAGTGACAAAACCGTTGCAGTGTATAGACTTACATGGCTGACACCATACACTGCAGTAGCCGCCTTGGACCTCATGGGTTTTTGGTTTTCTGACAGGTTACAACCAGGATGGCTTCAAAATCTGACCAGGCTCCGAAGCAGCGAGTAGGATCTTCGGGACAAGTCATCCAAATAAAATCAGCACAAACCGCTCATTGCAATTCAATGATTCATACAAGGGAAAACATCAGCCCAAGAAGCAGCAGCATTGGGGGAAGAATTCACAAAAGAGACAAAGATGGTAGAGAAATAATGATTGTCACCGAAGCAAGAAAATTCGAGCCATGGCAGCTAAAACCAGTAACTTACTCGGCAGCTGACCTTCCCGAAGACGGTCCAAGTAATAATCCTTTGGTGATCACAGTAAACATAAATAAGAAAACAATACCAAGAATACTGGTCGATCCAGGGAGTTCGGTAGACGTGTTATTCGGAATGGCTTACAGGGAGTATTTCCAAAATATTCCACTGGTGCCCACGGATTACACGATCTACGGATTTAATGGAAGAGCATCAAAACCGAAGGGAGACATCTCATTACCGGTGTACGTAGCCTCGATGGAGCTGAACACAACATTCTATGTCCTGGACATTGAATCACCATACAGTGCAATCTTGGGGCGACCATGGCTCCATGGGATCTTAGGGGTGCCCTCTACATTGCATCAGAAACTCAGATTTCCAACTCCCGAAGGCCTAGGGGAAATCGAAGGCGGGAGCTTGGAGTCAAAAACATGCCACGAAAAAGATATCGATCAAAGAAAAAATGCGAGACGCAACCGAAGAGAAAGGTACAGGAAGCAAAATGAGAAGATGATTAACGAAGAAATCAATCAAATAATACAAGGCAAAACAGGAGTAATCCCAAAGGAAGCTCCGAAAGACCCCAGTGCCATGAATGAAGACACTCCGAACTTTACTCCGACAGAGCCCACCGAGGACGTAAACATTGGAACCAGCGAAGATCCAAAGGTTGTGAAGATCGGAACTTTGATGGCAAAAGAGCAGCGAGACGAACTAGTGGATTTGATGAAGGAATACGCCGATGTCTTCGCATGGAAGATGAGTGAAATGCCGGGAATAGACCCCATCTTGGCATGCCATCGCTTAGATATCAACCCGTCAGTAAGGCCATTCAAGCAAAGACCACGAAAGTTAGCAGACGTATACCAAACAGCGGTTGAATCCGAATTAGATAAGATGATTGAAACAAGAATTATCAAAAAAATACAATATGCCGATTGGATTTCAAACATGGTCATCGTACCAAAGAAAAACAAAGGAGTGCGTATATGCATCGACTTTAGTAATTTAAACAAGGCGTGCCCCAAGGATCCTCATCTCTTACCCAGCATAGATCAAATGGTGGACGCAACAGCCGGCCATGAGTTACTAAGCTTCATGGATGGCTACTCTGGTTACAACCAGATTCCTTTGGCGGAAGAAGATCAGAAACATACGGCGTTCCTAACATCCAACGGGCTATACTGTTACACCAAAATGCCATTCGGGTTAAAGAACGCCGGTGCCACTTACCAAAAGGCTATGGAGAACATCTTTTGTCCTTGGCTGAAAAAGACCGTCGAAGCTTATGTAGATGATATGCTGGTCAAAAGCAAAAAGGCTGGTACTCATGTGAAAGATCTACGAGAGATACTAGAACAAATGCGGCGGATTAACATGAAGATCAATCCGGCAAAATGCATCTTCGGAGTGACCTCTGGAAAGTTCCTGGGATATATAGTCACAAAAACTGGAATCGAAGCGGACCCGCTTAAAATACAAGCAATCCGAGAGATGCCCTCACCAACAACTATAAAAGACGTGCAAGCTTTAAATGGAAGATTGGCAGCCCTCAGTAGATTCATAGCGCGACCTTCAGACAGATGTAAAGACTTCTTTAGTATCTTAAAAAAGGGAGAACAGTTCATATGGACAGACGAAAGGGAGGCCGCGTTTCAGGGGATCAAAAATTACTTGGTGAGTTTGCAGCCTTGCAACGTCCAGAAAAAGATGAGAACCTGAAACTCTACATAGCCGCGAATAAGGACGCCATCAGTGCAGTACTAGTAACGACTAAAGAAGAAGAAAAGCCAGTATATTACATCAGTAGGACCCTTTCTCCAGACGAGAAAAACTACACCAAATTGGAGCAACTAATTCTCGCGCTAGTAGTAGCAACACAAAAGCTTCGGACATACTTTCAGGCCCACAAAGTAATAGTGTTGACAAAAACACCAATTGAATCCATTCTTAAAAACCTCCAAGCAGCAGGCAGAATCGCAAGATGGAACGCTCAAATCGGACAATATGATGTGGAATACGAGATCAGAACCGCATTAAAATCACAAATCATCGCAGATTTCTTAGCCGAGTTTCCAATCGAAGAAGACTACGAAGAAGAGCCAATTTTGGGAGTCGAAGACGACGAAGAGCCTGACGACCTGCTAGAACAGTGCCATTCTCGGATATGGGAGATTTTCATTGACGGTTCGGTAAACGGTGATGGCCGAGGAGTAGGCATAGTCTTCACCTCACCCGAAGGAGAGCGTACTGTATTCGCACTTCGGTTAGAGTTTGAAGCAACTAACAACGAGACTGAATACGAAGCAATGATCCATACCCTAAAGCGCATGATCAACATGGAAATTCAGGAGGCACGAATAACAACGGACTCACAGGTAGTAGTACGACAATTGGATGGAAGTTACCAATCCAATGATTCGCTATCCAAGTACAAAAAGTTAGCAAGAAGACTCATGACGAAAATTCCGCATCTGAAAATCCGACACATCTGTCGAAAGGACAACAAACATGCGGACGCTTTGGCATTCATTGCCTCCAAAGTAACGGATAAAAACATAATCTCCATCGAAATCGGAAGAGTAAAGAAATCATCAATAGCAGTCGAAGAAGGGGACCTAGTGATGGCCATTCAAGAAGAATACGACGATTGGAGAGTACCCATAAGGAAATACTTGGAGGATAAGGAATTACCGAGCTGTAACGCCCCAAAAATCGACCTACTTAGAAGTCAAAGGCACATTCTACGCTATGAGGCATTAAGGATCTAATACAAGTAATTATACTCCAATTAATATTCAATCTAAGGATTTATCCTCAAAACTAACCCTCTCTGATATTATGTAAAAGAAAAACCTCTCAAGTGATATAATAAAAGTAATGTGTTGTTGTTACAATAACAAAGATGTAAATTATAACACACAAATCGTTAACTCGCTAAGTCTTTAGATTTCGAATCGTAAATCTTCACGTGCACCATCGCTTCTGGTAACTGAAACTGAAGTGGAAACGAGTGAGCACATCATCCCGAAGGGTGCTCAGTGGAAACAAATACAGCATTCAAGTAATCACTAATATCCTTTACAATTCTATTAAAGGAAAAACAGTAACTGTCAGCAAGTATGGTATTCCCCATAAATGATCCGACCATACCAAAACGACCGAAGTCATTCTCTATGATAATCACAAAAGGACGGTTCCAACCATACCAACATGCTCATAATATCACCCAGCACTCAGCAAGTCAACGAGATATAAAGCAGTTTAAATAAGGATTGTTATTTCTAACCCGTCCCCGCATAGCAATCTCATAAAGCGCCCATACAAATTATGAAACCAGGATTTCTCCCGAGTAAACGTTAGCATAACCAGTCAGACCGCAATGATATTCCCAAAAGAATGGTTCAACCATTCTACCCAGTCAGGTAGAATAATATTCCCAAAGGAAAGGTTCAACCATTACCAATAAGACCATAACAAACAAGCACAATATGCGTATGACTATTCTCCCCAGATATAGTATATATAATATAATATTGAGGGTACAATTCCGTTCCCTCTATTTATAATATTGGAAAGTCTATTCTGCCCCCTATGATAATATTGGAGAAACCATTCTGCCCTCCTATTAGATAAATTTATGATATAGGTATAAATAATATTGAGGAAACAATTCCGCGTCCTCTATTTATAATATTGGAAAGTCTATTCTGCCCCCTATGATAATATTGGAGATCTATTCTGCCTCCTATGACTTAGCAAGGATCCATGGAATTCCCACAGACAATCCCCGCGGAGAGAGTAACAATGCATATCAGGCGCATACCCATCAAATGAATATAAAACATGCTTGCAGATATTTAACTTTTAAACTAATCAATAATTACAAGAAGGTTATAAGAGTTCCCGCCTTTTTGAAGGCAAAGCATTTCCACCTCAAGCTCCACCGTCCATTGGTTCATCTCTCGTACTAATCGTTGTTAATACAAAGTAGGTGTTAATCATACAATCACACAAAGAACATTTTACTTTAACTCTATTAATTGTTTAATTGCTAATAATATTTTATAAAATAATCTACTTATCCGCTCTAGGTGAATTATATATCATTTCAAAGGTCTCGCGTAGATCTCCAACTTTCCAGAAGAGACCGAAAGCTAATTCGGATTCTAAGAGGTCCAAAACTCTAAAATACTAAAACTGACCCTAACCCATGGCCCAACGGGCTCAACCCGGCCCGCCAACCCCGTGACACGTGTCGCTCGTACAGTAATCCGGGTCGCCCATGACCCGTATCCATTAACCCGAACCGTTAACCCGTTTTACCGACCCATTACCGATCTGACTCGTCGGCTCGGTCTGACTCACTGAGTCAGAAGCTGACTCGGCTGACTCGGTCATCTTCTTCACTTGGAACCCTAGAAAACAGCCCCAACTACCTAACTTTCGAGGGTTATATCTATTTCAATTTTGATCCAAATGAAGCATGTTATATATGGATAGAAAGCCTGAAATACGTACTCTAAGCTTCATGTTCTGTAAAAATTCAATAAATTTCCTACCGTCCTAGAGACGGTCTAGAACAGGTCACCCTACAGCTGTTTCTACCCAGATTTCCAGATTTGACATCAGTCACGAAAATGGTCGCCAAAAATCCATTTCTTAACGAAATCAAGCAAACTCGGTCTCTATGGAAAGCTAAGGAACAGACCTACATTTTGTACGTTTTAACCGAAAATTAATAAAATAAATAAGGTGATCAAAATCGCCTTTTAAAACAGGGCAGTGGTAAACCCTAAATCATGATGACCATAAAACTAAGACTACATGATTGTTTCAAGTCTAATTCAATATTTTAACACAACCCAATCCATAATAATCATCATAGGATAGTTTAACAGGTTTACCTTGATTTATAGAACATGTTTCTATCAACTCAAATCACCATCATGCTCATCATTTTATATGCCACACCCCAAACTTCTAATCCTAATAGGAATATGATTTCAATATAAATCATTTAACATCTCCTCAATATCACAAGGTCAGCACTCCTATTCTTCTCCTCCTAATTAATCTATCAACTTCTTCATGATCACCATGATCATTATCACACTCACACCATGATTCACTCCATCTCTTCCACTATCACTACTACTATACTACCACCTCTGTTATTTCTCTCTCTCTACTTAAACCTATCTCTCCCAAACTCTCCCTCTCACTCACTAGCTCTCTGGCATCATTCCCCTCTCTTCTTATCCCTCTTTTACGTCTAAATTAGGTGAAACAGGATGAAGAGATAACTCTTCAAATTTAATTTAACTTAAATGATTTTCTTACACCTCCATTACACCCAACATATTTAGATATTATATTTACACCCAAGCTTAATTATTATTACACCCCAGTTACACCCTATACGTTTTACTATTACCACCTCTATAGGATTACTAAGGGATGCCTAGTTCTAACCTAATTCTCCGAATGTTGTATCTTCCTCATCCGACATCCGATTGACGCGTTCTATTAGTCGATTTCGCATATTTTTCCGAGATCTATCTAGTGGTAACAATAGTTGGTCCAAATTATCATTTCATTAATTACTATATTTGGTGTTCAAATTTAATTAATTAAGTCAAAACGCGGCGTAATTGTCATTTGACTAGTCTATAGTCATTGACCTGCTTACGGGTCATTACACGAGCAATCCTCTGGAAGCACACAAAGTAACCAGTAGATCCGCTAACTACCGACTCATAGATGGGGTCTTACATCGACAATCATTCTTGGGGCCACTGCTAAGGTGCGTACACCGGGTAGATGGCATTGCACTAATGAAAGAGCTACACAGCGGAGAAGCAGGAACACATAGCGGTGCAAGAGCACTCGCACAGCGAACCAAGGCTCAGGGATACTATTGGCCATACATGCATGCCGACGCTAAAAGCATCTCTCAAAAATGTGACCCATGTCAAAGATTCGCTAAACGAATCCATGCACCAGCAACAAACTTGAATTCGGTGCTGAGCCCATGGCCTTTCGCCAAATGGGGGGTGGACATCGTCGGCCCATTCATTCCAGGAACATGACAAAGAAGGTATATCATAGTCGCAACCGACTACTTCTCCAAATGGATCGAAGCAAAGGCTCTAAGGAATCACACAGGACGAGAAGTGTTTACTTTCTTCTAGGAAAACATATTCTGTCGATTCGGAGTACCTGCAGAAATAGTCTCGGACAACGCCCAAGAGTTCCTCAGCGCCGAGGTTAAAGAACTGCTAAATCAATACAACGTAAGGCTAGGAACCTCGACACTTATATATCCTCAAAGTAATGGTCAGGCAGAGGCGACAAACAAAACAATAGGGGACAACTTGAAAAAACGAGTACTGCCTCACAAAAAGCAATGGTGCGAACATCTACACAACGTACTTTGGGCATTCCGAACTTCCCAAAGACGAGCAACAGGAATGACTCCTTTTCACCTCACATACAGAACCGAGGCAGTATTGCATACAGAAATAATGATACCAAAAGACAAATATAAAGCATGGGAGCAAAACCTTTCCGCAGATTTAATATACGCAAAATTGGATGACCTCGAAGAAGCAAGAGAGGAGGCTCGGCAACATATCATCAATTATCAGAAAGGGGCAGCCCGGGGATACAACAAAAAAGTAATTGAAAGGGAGTTTCAGCCTGGCGAACTTGTACTGCGAGAAATATCGTCATACCAAAAAGGGAACGCGGGAATGCTAGAACCAGTTTGGGAAGGGCCGTACAAAATCAAGCAAAAGGCAGGAAAGGGAGCGTACAAGATAATCGACGAAAAAGACGGCCTGGGACTTGGCAATGCATGGAATGCAAAATATATAAGGAAATATTATACATAAAAATGTATCGAGCATCTTCGCAATAAAAGAAAATATTACATGGCAAGCACGCCGAATCAAACTCCAAAAAGAATTGACCTGGTCAAAGGGTGTAAACGCCGAGGCAAAAAATGCCAACAAACAAAAGGCTGTAAACGCCGAGGCAAAAAAAAACGCCAACAAACAAAAGGCTGTAAACGCCGAGGCAAAAAACGCCAACAAACAAAAAGACCTCGAATAGCAGGCACATAGCCGATGACCATATAAATCGTAAGGGCCCTACGAGTTATATGGAACGGTCCTCTACCCACAAGACACCCCGTTAGCGGTGGGCACCTTGAATCAAGGCTACATAAGCTGATGATGCATTCGTACCCACTACCAAACGGCCACGAGGACCTCGCGTTCTCGGGCGCCGAGGGGACTATAAATGGGATTAACATCTACCCTTAGGGGAAGATGAACCCCGAGGCAGCTGCTTTGACCTCGCAATAAGAAGCGAAGTACGCAGCCGAGGGACCTCTTTAGAAAACTAAGCCTAAAAGAGGAGGCTGTTAAAGATTTGGACGGGTCGAACTTTAGGCCGCGATAAGAGAAAAGTGCCATGTCTAAGCTCCAGCCTTGACCGACACTCTCCCATTGTGTTACTTTATTATTGAAAAACGGGGTATTCATTTTAAAGCTTTTACATCTACTTAGGCTAAAGGTCGCCAGGGTACCACCATGCCCTCCAAGGAAGATAAACAAATATCTTCGGCACCTGCCTGATGTACTAAGGCAAAGTGGATACCTACGCTATCAATAGCCAGTGTTTGCTTGAAACCAGTGCAAGTAACTCAAAGCCTTTGGGAAGGGTGATCCGCACGCCCCCACTAGCTTGGTTCACTATCTCCTACATCGAAGTAAGCCCTGAAGTTGCACCCCAAAGTAACCATAACCAATAAAATAAAGCCACAACGGATAAATGCAGGCTCAAAGGTTCAAGAAAAACAAGTTCCAACAAGGTCACATACAAACGTAAAGAAATAAGGGAAACAGGAGCAAGGTATCTTCTACTTAAACAGTCTCAACAATTTCCTTGATGGCAGCACTTCTCCAGAAACAACATCGGGACCAGCCTGAGAAACCGAAGCTGTCGGGTCATCGCTATCCTTTATCGGGGAAGCAGTAACCCTCGGAGTACCAGCAGATCGGCCAGAAGCGTTAACATCTCCATTCTCCTTAATCGCCTCGCCTTTATCCTCATTCGGATTCTCGATCAGCAATTCATCACCCCTCCGCTCCTTGCCCTCAGCTTCGTTATCCTCACTACCCACCTCCTCAAAAACACCATTTTCCCTTGCAGTCTTTAACTCCGCCACTATCGCCTCAACATCTGCGGTAGGCACAAGCCCTTTATCGGATTTTAGGGAAGCATCAGGATCATTTTCGCCATTCTCATAGAGGGGAGGCTGCATGCCAAAATTCCTAAACAAGAACCTACCATGGCGACGGCTGAACAAGGCCGTTCGATTAGCCTCCTCGTTAATATGCCCCTGGAGCTTCAAAATCTCCCCGTTAAGAAATGCAATCCTGCCATCCTTTTCTTCACAAGCACTTTGTGAAAGGCGGAGCTCGTCTCCCTTAAAAATTAGCTCGGTGCTCAGTTTCGAAACTTGTTTTTTCTCAGCTTCTAACTCTCGTGCGTAACCATCCCGCTCCTTAGTAACATTTTCAAGACGCTTCTCCAACTCCTTCATATCCTTAGAGAGATCATCCTTTTCTTTTTGTAAAGTTTGAATATCCGCATCAAGAAGGTAATCTCACGACCTTGTTCATCAGTCAGATCCAGCAGGTACATTCCATGATGCTTTTGCTACAAAGAAAAGACAATACAAAAACCAAATCGGTACATAAAATGTACGGAACATAGAAAAAAATCAAAGCAAAAGCACACTCACGGCTTCAATAAACGCTTGATGCTGGGAAGTAGATGAGGCAAGAACTTCTCTATCCCAGTTGCCAGAAAACGCTTGAGAAAGAAACCTAGCTACTGAAGGATCCAACGGATGCTTCAGAGGACCCCTAGCATAAGCTTTCAAATGTTCGGAAAGATCCTCGGCATAGGGACCGGGAATAGAACTTCGCTCAAGAAGCTTCCACGCCTCCTCCGCCGAGCAGGGCCTTCGTACAAAACCAACAGGAACCGAACCTAGGAACCGGGGCAGATCGGGAGGATTGACCCAACGAAGCATTCACAAAACAGACGTTGGACCCATATTGATTAAAACCTATGCCAGTCGGACAAGGATCAACAACCGCGGCTTCGGCCATTATAGGAGCAGTGGGTCATTGCGTCAACATAGCAACTGGAGGGCGCGGCGCCAAGGTAGCGTCCCGAAGGACAAGATCAGTGGAAGACCCCTTTTTCTGCCTCTTCAAAGGTTCAACCTTCTCATCCTTGATATCCTCGCCATCAGTTCTTCCTACGGGCGTGGCAGAACAGCTAAGCCAATAGTAGGCTCTGCAGTAGATCTCTGCGAACCAACAGTTCGAGAAATAGTCTTCACAAGTTTCTTCTTCACACCACTAAGGGAAGGCTTCTCCCGATTTGGGTCACACAAAGAAAATTTCATCACACCATCATCAACCTGGAGCACTCCACTCTGCTAAAAAATGGCTACAATAGGTCAGGTTCTCAAACAGAGGCAGACACCCATGATCAGAAAATAACAGAGGCATGTAGTGTTTTCTCACCAGACCATCTTGCTCCTTTTCACCAGACAACTTTGAAGGTTCTTTCCTTTTCCTCGAGTGAATTGTCTGCTCTTGAACTTGCGGATTTTCCTGCTCAAGCTTCTGAAAAGAAAACCACATCGGTAAAGCAGTTAACAAGAAAAAGAGCTATGTCAATGTATATATATATATGTATCCCTCGTCATACCTTTTCCTCGACAGCAATTGTCTTCTCCTGAAAATTTTTACGCTCTACCTCGGAGAAGTGAATCTTATAAAACTCAACGACGAAGAGCTTATGGTCCTTATCAAACTTTGTTCGTTAGACCTTCTTCTTTTTGTCTTCGTAGCCGAAAAGAACAGGACCTTCGATAAGCACGGGCTTTGAAAGCCATGCATCATCGCTAGAATGGCGAAGAAGCGTATCCGTTCTGGATCCGTAAAAATCCACGTCACCCATAACATGTGAAGAGTCAACTGCTTTAACCAGGCTTACACCCCAGGGCCTTCGGTGTAAGCAAATTCCTTTCCGCTTTATAGTATTTGAAAAAAAATTTGGCAGTCCAAAAACTTGGTGAATGTTTAAGCTCCTCGGAAGCTTCTCATAGTAATACGATTTGCCATCTGAACGAGCAACCCATTCTCGAATAACTCGAACAGAATTCCCGTCCAGTTGCATCACGCCGCAAGGAGGGCTGATTTGAGAATAAATCTCATAAAAAAAAGAGGTTTCACGGGGTCATATAACGGAATCGGGAGACCGGCGCCAAGCTGCTCGCCGGAAACAATTAACTTCCTATCACTACACTGATGGAAAGAAAGCAATTCAGGGGACAAGTTGACCTTTCCCAAGCTCTGGCAAGGAAAGAGATTTGCATCAAAGCCATAGAACTTGGCTCTTTCTTCCCAAGAATATTTCAGGGGATCTACCATCTTCCGGGGAAACTCACCACCAGACAACATGATTATTTTTAGGGGGCTGATGGAAAAGAAAAACTCAGAGAAAGAACAAGTGAAGAAGAATATAAGTAATTACGAAAGCTTATAAGACAGTAGATCCAAAGGGGAGAGATCGAGAACACTAAATATTGCAGAAGGAAAAGAGAGGGCAAACTAAGTTTAAATAAGAAGACACAGACCGGCGCAGCCGGTAAAAGGTAGAAAGAATAAAGATTTTGAAACCAATAAAGGCAGCAGGTGTCGGCCAAGGAAGTTAAAATGCAAGACACGTGTCGACAGGGAAAAAAATCCAGGGAAGTTTCCTTCTCTGAACCTCCACGATCTTCGGACAAGGAAAGAGGCAAACTGTAGAGGGTAAAACCCCTCGGGACACGTGTCTCTCATCTAAGAAGCCTAACCACTCCAAGAGGATCGGCAGCGAAGCCTCAGACTAAACCAAAGAGGAAATGAGACCAAACGCGAGCGAAGTGAAGACTCGGAAGAAAAGGATTCGGACCGCATCGAGGGGCCGAAGCCCCAGAGTTTACTTCGGAGCACCACCGAATCAACCGCCTTACTCGACAAGGACTGACACCTCCACGATTGACTCTTTTGTCCCATTAACTGTAAACCACCCAAGCTTGGCCTATATAAGGCGAGCTTGGAAAACATTGTAAGGGTTGGATTCTTTTGGGTAGAACCTAAGCGGTAAGAGTGGGATTAGGTTTGTATCTCCTCTGGCTCCTTAGGGTTATAATCCATGCAGTTACAACCTTGAAATATATACAAGTCTTTATACATTTAGCTTTTGATTACTGTTATTCGCATATCTTCGGTATTGTTCTTATGGTCCTCGCACCATTAAATCTTGTTTAAGTAACCGTGTGTACGAGTAGATCTGATGGCTAAGGTATCTTATGAACCTAGGCAGATTTTCTACTCGTACATACGCTTTCTCCCAATATTCCACAACCACGCTCCCCAAAAAGATTTGTTATTAAGCGCAAGTTCGAAAAGAACTCTCCCCCGTGTGGTGTTATTCAATAAAGAACAACTGACAAAGACTAACATGGACAAGAACAATTGAATGTTATCCAGTTTTGCTTTGTTAGCAATCTCTTTTCCTTAGCCACTTTTTTCGGAAAAAGAGTTATATGATTATGAGTTTGAGAAAACCCTAAAAATCACATAATCAAAAGTTTCTTAATCAAGAGAAAAAGCATAACTTTTGTAAATAGACACAGCTTTACGTCACTACCGAAGCAATGGAAAAAGCTATGTTTTGCAATAAGATTGAGGTAGACAAATCAAGTATTGCAAACATCATTAATAACATCTAAAAAGAACTTTTATTAATGAATCAAAGTAGTACATGCTTGAAAAACTCTAAAAAGCATGAAAGGCAAACTACTAAACAGATTTAGTTTATATTCCTTAGGCAAAAGTAAGAACAAGTTCTCACAAGGAACCAACTAATCTGATCTACGAAGAAAAACTATAAGATAACTATGATAACACTGTCTTTAGGCAGATTTGCTCATGGAATACTTGTCTCTTGTTTCCTTTGCATCATTGAAAACAATCTTTTTGCCATTGACAAGTTCTCTTAATTGTGCTTTCATGAGCATAATCTCAATCAACACTTCTTCCGTCTGGTAGCCAAGCAAATCACAGTCTATCATGTTCTTCTTATGTTGAGGAAAGATTTCTCTGCACCACTTGATAATATCGTATAAGACATCACCATTATACATATCAGCTTCTTCAAAGTCTTGATAGTAGTAGGCAAAGTAGCAAGAAACCTTAGCATCTCTTCCTTTGATCTTAGGAGGAGTGAGGTCTTCATTAACCAGAATTCTCTTCTTCTTACTTCCTGTCATGCGGTACTTGTTCATGGCTTTAAACAAAGTAGGCAAGAAAACACTTGAATGATATAATCTATCAGGTGTTTGGGTATTTATAAGGAAATACCAAGGAAGGATTGACTCAAATACTGCATACCCAGAGTCCCATCAGGTTTGCATTCTAGATTTGAGTAAATCAAAAACAGAGTTTTAGTTTTCGTAAAGAGACATCGATGCAAGCTGGTTAATGAATATTGCTTTCCTCAGTTTTTCATACAGAAAACACTTTCTCACGGTTCGCGAACTGGTTCGCACCCTGATAGGTCCGATAAGGACTCAGTGTTTCTTCCCAGGAGTTTTTTTTTTACCTCAATGGAAATGTTCTTGCCAATGGGTACTGTATACTTCAGGACGTGAATCCTATACTAGAGCGTTCCTTATTTCCAATACCAAAAATAAGGAAGCTTGGTTGACACTAGACTTGAGTGTCTTGGTGAGTTCCTGGAGGCTCACCAGTTTTCCGCCATCATCTAGAATTGGATGACGTTCCCTTGGAGTTATCATAGAAGTTACTGACGTCATCATGTGACCCAGTGTGGGAGGAACTTCTAGACTTCTTCCTTTGGGAGTGATATTGCTTAGCAATATTAGATAACGCTTTGTTTAACTCTTCTTGAGTGACCAATCGATTGGGATGAGATTGGTTTCTTAAAGAATTGGTTGTCTTATTAGGAGACTTACTCCGTGAGACCCAAGAGGTTCTCTTATCCCACGGTTGATTATTATGTCTCCATTTCTCTGTAATAGTTCTGCCATTTTTCATGGGCGAATATGATCTCTTGTAGGCCTTATTTCTAGGAATCACCCATGAATTAGACCTGCAGAGTTCAGACACGTTTTTTAACACAAGGTTTAACGTGTGTTGCAGTTGATCAATCTGCTTTACCTTCCTCTGACTATTACAGTTTCTTTGGTGGTGTCCTTTCTTTTTACAGAAATGACATGTATTTTCATACCTTTCACCACCATTCTGCTTATCACTATCACTACCCGAGGAATCAGATAATGAGGTCACTACATTCGTGGTGACTGAAGGTTTTGCCTTCTTTTTATTAGTGACTTTAGCAGATACAATGACTCCTTCTGATGCAGATGTGATAGGCGGCGGGTTTTTCACATCACTTCTTGAAATCTTTTCTGACTTACCATGGGTTTGGGACAAATCCATAAGTTTCAGATTTTCTTCTTCAAGAGTTTTGCATCTTTCTTGAGTCCTGGCTAAGTGATCTTCTACACTCTTCTTGCTGATCAGAATGTTTTCAATCTCCAAATCGTGTTTTTCCGCAATTTGTTTTTCACGATTTTGACTCAAAGTAAGAGCAGTTTCTAAGTAAGAAATCTTCTCTTTCGAATCTTTGAGTTCTTGAACAACAGTTTCCAATTTCTGGAGGTGTTGTTCTAGGAATTCTGAAAGTGAACATTCCCGAGTGTATGCATCTTGGAGATCACTTAGACTTTGAACATATTTCTCTCCCAGGGATATATATTCCTCTGTTTGTTCAATCTTGAGGTTTCTGGATGAGGGATCATTCTGGATTACTGCACTTTGAAGTTTACCAGAATTTATTCCAGCCTGTTGTGAGACAGGTAGAGTGGATGCCTTTGGAGCAGACAATCCTAATGACTTTGAGTGGTCAAAGCCTGATCCCTTCATTTTGACGTTACTTCACGAACCAAGATAAACACAGACAGTTACGTCTTTAATGTGTTCACCTGCTCTGATACCAACTGAAAAAGGAGGGGTACCGAAATACTACCAACTTTTCGTTTTGGCTCGTGAGTCTTATGGTT
>JAJJMA010126423.1:513-14816 GCA_023529015.1 Papaver nudicaule | reverse complement strand
CGAGTCGTTTTCCCGGCTGCTCACACTGGAAGGAAAAGAGAATTCACTGTATTATGAGACCATGTTGACATACTCATCAACTGTCCTTGTAAGGACTCCTGAGTTGTCTACGGTGGCTCACAACTTGACTCCCCATCAACACTTCAACCTTGCTACGGAGGTAACCTTTCGGATGCTTTACTTTAACACCTTTCTCGTATTCACCATTCTATTCAGTATTTAACCTATTTCATTTTTCTTCCTCAGGGTTATAATCAGGTGCTTAGTTTGATCGATACCTTTGAGGCTCAAGGTGACAGAATTAACGAATTGGAGAGAGAGAGCCAGCAACTTTCTCGTGACTTGAAGGCTGAGAGGGTTGCTGCAACGAGGAAAGAGCGTGCGTCTTCTGAAGCACAGCAGAAACTCCAAGGTAGGTTTCCTATTCTCCATTTTTCTTCAGTTTGCCTACTGTATTCATCTTGCTTTCGTCGAAACCCTTGGATGTCATCCCTTCTAAGGTCGCCAACAACTCCCTGAATCACGTCTACGGCAGGCTGAAATCGAGATCGACAAACTCGCTGATGGTAACGCCCTGCAATGGTGGATGTTGTTCGATTTTGATCGAGATGTTAAGTGGTATCGCCGAGAGTTGAGATATGTTAGCGAACTTAATGAAAATCTTGATCGTGTGGCCAAAGCTGCTCGCTCATAGCTAGGTTGGGTTGATGGAGAGCGAGATGAAGCTATTCGCCGAGAGCAACTTGCACTGAAAGCGAAAGAAGATGCTATAGTTGATCACACCCGAGTAAACGGCTTGTGGAGAGCTGAAAAGGCCAGGGTTGACGAACTAACATAACTACAATTTGTGGAGCTCTGCAATATGATCCCCGTCTACCGAGCCCTCCATGAAACAACAAAAGATCTGCCACGACTGTACTAGCGCTACTAGAGAGGGACAAACCCCTAACAAGCGAAGAGACTCGTAATACCAACAGTGACAGCAGCCTGATCAACAAGCAGTATAACAACAACTTACCATCCATGAGTGCAATCAACGAAGGGAGTAAGAGGAAGAATCCAGCTACAAAGGTGACACACCCAAAGCATACAACTTCAAGGCTTCGGAAACTCCATGTGACAACATGGGTCCAAGGAGATCACAACACATGCTACGGCGCCACGGGTCACGACGACACAAGTCACGGAGCCCTGAGTCACGACGCCACAAGCCATGGCGCTACAAATCACAGTGCCACAACTGAACCTGCACTATTATGGAGTAGTAAACCTTTAAGGAGCGAAAGGAGATCGTAGTACCCATGAGGAAAAAAGATTTATTAACAAATACTAAAGAGACGGACAACCCCATCATCACCAGGAGAATGACGACAAGACATGGGGATTTCCGGAGTTACCACTGCAGCCAGAAGAGAAGGCGCATCTCTTATTCGTCCACACCAACCTCCTTATCCAGAAGACCCCTCTCCCGTGGGATACTCCTCACTGGAAGAAGTTCAGAATTCGGACTTTATATCAACTAGATAGTTCCCGAGCTTTCTTATAATGCTCTCAAACATGCTAAGAACTCTACAAGGGTGCAAAGCGATCGACCACAACCGTCCCTGTTTTGCTAGAGAAAGATCCAAGCGGTTAAGGATTGAGCAAGCTCGTGATAACAGGAGACACGTTAGCAAGCCAGAAAACAGAGGCATCGACACAATATAACTCAAAGGGTCCCAAACAAGAATACGACTCAAGCACAAGATGCAGATCTACAACAACAGCGACGAGAAGTGCGAGGACCGAAGCCTAAGAAGGATTCCTAGACTTATTGTCTTCGAAGAAATACTAGAGCTATTAGACGTCTGGACAAGGATGTAACGATAGGATTACCTCAGTTCGATGATTCTCAACAACTAAAGAGAACGCTCTGCTTATTCGAGCTTTCACCATCTCCGAAAAGCCAGTACATAAAAATGTTGAAGGAAGCTGATGAACAACATGTTTCTGCACGCGGAAAGTTGAGCCCAACGAAAGACGTCAATGAAATATCATAGAACATGGCTGGGGACTCCTCGCTACAGCGTTCTTCACTGCACCAAACACCGTTAGGAATACTGGCTGCCACAACCCAATCAATGGCAAAATTTCGTTGGAGAAAAACATAAAGTACAACATATGTGCCTTGTCTCTACCAAAGCGCTTCATCATCATGGAAAGACCTACTCGAGCAGAGATATCCATGCATCAGGGGACTATCCGCTACAAATCTTTCAAAAGAAAGAAGACCCAAGAGAAGAACTCTAATCAACGCCGACACAACTACCAGCCTCTACGGAAACTTGGAAGCCACCAGAGATTCCTGATTACAAGAGTTTTTTGCAAAGAAAGGGAAATAAGCTTACTACTTCAACAACGAGATCGTGTACACGCCTACAGAAACCTTTGGAGGATCTCTGTACGCCAGGATTCATATCTTCACATAATCTTCCTGGTAGCAACATCACAAAGTCTTCATCTTTCGAGCAAGCTAGCAGTATCATGATCGTGGCACTCCTCTCAGCTATCATTAACAACGAGTCCTTCATCAAGAAAAAATTGAGTAGACCTCATCACCACGGTGTCGACGGACCTCATTTTCATCATCAACAGGTATCCAACATCCTTCAGCGGCAACCCAGATTCAGAAAGATGACAGAGTGAAGTGTTTCAAGCGCAAAGTCTTCAAAGATGTGCCAATGGATGGAGTGTAGGAAAGACTTCCCACACAACACATATTCACTTGTAATTATACCACAACATGCTAGAAGGACGCATCATTCCGAACCATCGACAAGGAGCAATCACCATTACAGTAAAATACGAAAATCTCGAGATTTCTAATGATGATAGTTATTATGTGAACGACCTGCATAAGTAAAAGGGTGAGTCTTTCCCCTTCAAAAATTGGGGTCAAACACATAAATCGGAGGTCGGGTGAAGATTTTAGAGCCTCTGGAGCAAGCAGTGTGCAATTAGGAATCTTATTACGGGATTTATAGGTATTTGTCTCACTGGACCCTCACAATTTTCAAACCCTCAAATACCTTCCGCCACAAAGTATTCCTGTAACCCTACACCTTCAACTACAAAATATTTTAGTGGCCCCACACTCAAGGAGCCACAAAACACATTACACCAACAATATTCTCATGGCTCCACACTCATGGAGACACAAGACACTTCCACCAAATATCCTTGTAGCTCTACAAAATTCCCACAGCACCGCGAAAGAGAAAACTGCCTTTCCCACAAGATGTCTCTTCCAATAAGATGTTTCCCTGAACCTTGGCCCTTTCAAACCTAGCACGTAGCCAAGCCATATTGAAGCCTTTAGATTCAGCCACAACTGTAGTATCTTCTCAATCTTAGACGTCAGACGGATCAACAGAATCAATGGCCTAGGTCATCATCTCTGGCATCCTCGACAGCAGTATACGATCTTCTTTATCATGATCAATGTGGCCGAATTTTCTCCAGATACGGTCATACAATTCTTTATACTCCTTCGGCACTGGGAAGTTACCCATCAAAGCATAGCCACGACGAACTCAAAAGGCGTGTAGAAAGACAATCCCAGCATCAGGATACAAAGGTTCAAGAATTCCATCACTAGTTACTACCTTATCGATCGAATAATCAATTGCTTTTACAACATCAGAGACGGCCTTGTTGATAACAACATAAACGTTTACAGTAGAAGCAGCCTCTACGACTTCAACACTTGGGCCATCTCTACTTACTGGAAGCTCAGTGTTCCCCGCAACAAGTACATTAACGGGATCTGTGTGCTTCATCTCATGTTGACACGAAAACTAAAAATATTTTGGTTAATCACTCATGTGAGAAGATGAACGCCGTGGATAAAGGACTGAGAGATATGACGCAAACACCAGGGGATGCGCAAAGCACAAACAATCAAAATTTAAAACGAAGTACTCCCAAAACTTCACTACTCAGTGAAAACGACGAGGTGAACATCTTCATCAAAGTTCGTTTATTTTAGATCAAATACCTTCTTCAACGATTTGGGACTTGGCGCAATTATCATGCTTTAGAAGAATTTTCTATGAGGGGATACCGAGATTATGGGATCTCCACAATGAAACACACTAAGAGGATATATAAGACGGGAAAACACATGTTCTATACCAGAATTGGAGACGTTCAGGTCTACACCAAGAACAAGAATACAATCGACTTCCCTGGTGTCTCTCTACCGACTGTTGCTGCCAGCTACCACTGTATTGGTCATTGTTTCGTAAAACATTGGTGCTCCACCTCACTCAACATCATGGATTCAACTCTGAACACCAATGGCCGCTTCCTGCTTACTAGAAACTACGCTACCCAAGATTGCACCAAGGGCGCTGCTCAGGAAATCAGCTAATTGCAGAACCACTCGCCAAGTAGAGACGATCAAGGAGAAACAAAAACTTGATCATGACAACGAAAGAATGAGGGAAAATTTCTCTGCTAAAACGGGTAAAACCTCTCCTTTCCTTTTATTTTCTTGGCTAAGACCTAGCCTAAGTATGTATTTACATACATAATACTGGGAATGCCGCTAAGCGTAGTATGTCATCCCTAGAAAAGTCACGGCGCCACAAAAGCTTGTGGCGCAACAAAAGCTTATGGGGCGCCACAAAAGTCGTGGCCCCATGAAACCCATGGGGCGGTTATTTCGCAGCAGACGCGACAGGCGACTTTGGATGGCGTAGGAAATTGAGTTTTCCTTGATCAAACCTTTTCTGTGTCATTTCTCCATTCTCACACCTTGCTTCATATTTTTCCCCTCCTTAACAGCTATCGATTGACACCCCATACTTGTCATTCGTAGCTCTGTCTCTACATTAGGGTTTGCATGGGTTTCTGATGGGGATGGCAAAAACTCGTGGTTCACTTTCTCAAAACTCTCAAAACTGCACACAATCTGATGAGGTGGTCTGCTTTCGCTGCCTTTCACTAGTTTTGATGGTTGTAAGAGGGTAGGCCTTTAAGAAGGTTCTCTGCTAACCCATCTCAAAGATCAGCATTATCCCGATGAAGAAAGGAAAATCCTCTATCGTAGCAGACTCTTGGATTACAGGGTTTACAAAACATGGGAGGATGTTCTGCAAAAACTTAGAAGATGGCTATGTACAGATTGTTTGATCTTGCACAAGTAGAGAATACCCTGCAGAAATCATCAAGGGTTTGAGATTCAACGCCCTTTCAATGGAGTAGGGGCAAACTTCCTTATTCATGTCATTCCTTGCCCAGCAATACCTTCAGACAGTACATCAGACAATGTTGCTAATGATTCCCTTCCCTGTTTGAGCTTGGAGTTATTAGACCTTGTTCTTCAGCGTAATATCACCACTGTGTCTAGTATTCCAGCCAAATGTAAACTCGCCGATGCCAGAGCACTCAACTCTACTATTCAGAGATTCATTACTTCACCCAGAGATGTTCATTTGTGGATCCAGCTTTTACTTTTTTCCATTTGTGTGTTGCGTGTTTAGTTCCCTGAAAATGAGGATGAGCAGTCAGGCACACGAAAAAAGTTGCAGATTGCTGCCATCAATTCTGCCTTAGCTACATGGTTTGAACCTGGTGAATGCAATGCTTTGATTCACCAAGCTTTAGAAGAACACGAAACCTTGTTGGAACTGCGTAAAGCTAAGAGGAAAAAATAGGAATCGCGTAACCAGGAGGCCACTAATATACGTTTGCGCCGTAAGAAACTAAGCTATGGCATGTATACTGCTGCCATTCGCACACTAATTTCTGGTGGTGTGGCTCCTACCAATATAAACACCTTTAAGGAACTGGAAAGCAAGCATCCTTACGCTGACGCACCCACTGCACATGTTGTCCCTCTCACTCAAGCTGCTTTTAATGCCACCATAGATTTAGTTTTGAACAAAATCAAGAGTTTCCCGAAGGGAACTTCTTGCAGAAGGGATGGTTTTCGTGCTCAACATCTGGTTGACGCGCTTAGTGGTGCTGCAACTGCTGTGGCTGATGAGTTTGCCTCCTGTATTACTGATATTGTTAATATTTTGCTGGCTGAGAATTGTCCCCTGGTTTGGGAGTGTTTATTGCATCCGCACCACTCACTCCACTGCTTAAACCAGGTGGAGGTCTACGTCCATGGGAACCGTATGAAGGAGACTCGTTTCTAAAGTGGCAGCAACTCATGTTGGGAAGGAAATGGAGGCCTATTTAGGTGACTACCAATTTGGTGTTGGGGTGCAGTGTGAAGGCGAATAAATACTTCATTCAGCTAACAAGTTTTGGAGGTGTATGGTGCTTCAGATTCGTGTACAATGATAATGGTGGATTTTTCAAATGCTTTCAACTTGGTTGACAGGTCTGCTATGCTTAAGGAAGTCAGATTAAGGTGCCCCTCTATTGTTCATTGGGTGGAGTTTTGTTACTCAAACCTTGCGCATCTATATTACCTGGATCATACATTGTTTTCTGCGTAGGGAGTGCAGCAGTGTGACCCACTTGGTCCCCTTTTGTTTGCTTTAACACTTCACCCTCTAAGTCACAGAATTACCGAGCAACGCTCACTTGATTTCCAAGCGTGGTATTTTTCGATGATGGTACACTGATTGGAGACACCACGATGGTTACAATTGTTCAACATGAGGGGCCTTCTCTAGGTTTACATCTAAACATATCTAAGACAAACATTTATTGGCCTACTGTTGATACTAGGGTTTTAGTCAAAGGTGTTTTCCCTGATAGAATCAGTAGACCTACGAAAGGTGTGAAATTGCTTGGTGGTCTGGTAAGCTCAGACCCTCAATTCTGTAAGGACTTGGTTGTTAGTAGGGTGCATAAAACCTTGGGCTTGATGGAAGCTATTAAGAAGTTGAATGATCCACAATGTGAGCTTATTTTGCTACGGAATTGCAGTGGAGTCTCTAGACTTTACTTCTCGATGCGCACAACTAGGCCTGACTATCTGACAGATGCACAGCCTCTATATGATAAGAGTTTGGTCGCGTACTTGCGTCAGCTTCTTGTGGGAGATGGACCTGGTTTCGGTTTGCTTCAGCAGAGAATAGTCACCCTCCCCATCAAACATGGTGGGATGGGCATATATACTATGCATGAGACGATGCAGTACTTCTTTGTTGCTTCTTGCACGCATACAATCTCTCAGCAGCGTAATATCTTACGACATTCCCATGTAGCTGGCCTTAGCCCCAGTCTCGAACATGCTTTCAGTGTGTAGAATCAGGTATGTGGTATCATAGACTCACCACTTAATGTCGATAACATCGCCCCCCATTCCATGAGTTCTCTGGCGGTTAAATATTTGGATGTTGTGATGAAGAAAATACCCACTAACTTTGTTATGTCCACACGGATGCGGTTCTCTGGCAATGTAATAAGACCAAACATGCTCAAGATTATTTTTTGGCCGTACCCATCGATGGGTTGAACTAACATATAGGGCCTAGGCAGTTCAGGTCAGTTGTGTGTTATAGATTGGGCATTCCGCTTTTTGCAGAGGGTGATTTATGTTTTGTTTGTAATAGGGAGATGAACATCTTTGGAGATCATGTTGTACACTGTACCAAAGGAATTGGTATCAAATACTGACACGACCTTATTCGTGACACTTTTGCTGATATGTGTTACCCGAGCAGGAGTCCCAGCTAGGAAAGAAGTAGACTTGGGGTTCCAATCTGATGATGGCTTGTCTTTGGGACCCGCTGATATCCTTGTTTATAATTGGGATAACGGCCGCGATGTGTGTTTGGACGTAACTGGTGTTTCTCCTCTCACGGGTAATGGTGTACGTGCTTTTCTTCCAGGACAGGCTATATTGCTAATGTTGTTTCTAAGAAAAATGTTAAATATCTTGAAAAAATGCTCAGCTCATGGTTTTGGTCTTGGTGTCCTTGCTTTCACTACCTTAGGAGAGTTGGGTGGTGATACGATAGATTTTCTGAAAAAGCTACGTAATTATATGTCTAGCCATGATGCGAATGTCAAGGTTGAAGATTTTCTTCCATACATTAGGTGTTGTCAAAAAGGGATTGGAGCTCAGCTTGTTGAGAGGCTCCCATCCAATTCTTGTAAGCTTCTTTCAGTTGATGATGATTAATAAAAAAAAATATCTGAAAAAGAAAAAAAAACTGGGGGGGCAAAATCTGTGGCGCCATGAATGTGGTGCCATACACATTTTTTTTTTTTTTGGCGTCATTGACTCAACTAAGAGTTCGCCCAAATTATAATTTAGATTTGCTGACGTCATGATGACGTCAGCAACATGCACTTCCCCAACCTTCGTCGGTACAACGCTAACATTGCTGGCGCCAGCCCCATTTGAATGTAAATGTGTTATTTCATTACCGCCAATTTTTGTTGGCATTAGACAATCACAGCACTAGAGAACACATTTTCACAGTAGCCTAAACTTATGCTAGCTCCTTCATTTGCACGAGCAATAGGCTGGCGCTAACTTTTAATACCTGTACATATTTTTTTAATAAAATAAAAATATTTTTGTTTTAAAAAAAAAATCCGCTTTTGTGTGACGCCAACCTATGGTGCCACAACATTACTGGTGCAACTTTTACTCGCAATTCTACTGCCAACTTTATACTGAAAGTTTAAGGTTATGCAAAAACCTTGTTCTAGCAATATTGAAACATGTTTTCGTAAACTTTGTATTACTTTTGGTTGTATGAGAGACTACCAAGTTACTTTCACCACCTACTGCTTACTGTGGAACATCATTGTTCCATTTATGGGTACTAACCCTTGTAACATTTCACAACTTGGCTATTTCCTTTCCCTCAAATAAAAAATAATAATAAAAATAATAATAATATCACGACGCCATGAAAGCTTGTGGCGCCACAAAGGCTGTGGCTCCATATGAAACCCATATGGCGCCGCAAATATATAAAAAAAGGAAGAAAAGAGAACTGATCAACTCTTGGCCAACTACACTAACATGCTTCATACACAGTCATAATTTGCGGCATAGCTATGATTCACATTGGCATATTAGCTCGTTATAATCTCTGTTATTGTTGGTATCATAAGAACCTAAGAGATCATTAGAATTGTTCTCACCATCTGATGCTTAGTATGAAACATTACTGTTCCACACTAACCAGGGGACTTAATGTAGATGGTGAAAGAGGGATAAAAATGTAAAATGTCCCTCTGGGTGCCTTGCCAAAAGGCAATTGCCTACTCAGGCAAATCTCTATAGCTCATAATACAACATGTTGTGCAAGCTGAACATACCCCCTACGAGTTCTCTCTGATAGCTCCCGAGTGGAGGGAATGACATCGTAGTGCGATAACAAATAGCCCACCAGCTCATAAAGCCATCAAATTTACTTCATACCGACATCGCTTCGAGTTCCTCGACATCATAACTAGATTGCTCAATGGCACGGTGGTGGAAGATTGATAGAGAAGCACCTTCATGGGTTTCCTCCTCAATGATTAAAGACCCCAGTCCCTCGCCTAATATCGGTCGAAACAGAGACACATCCACTCGGGTTTTCTCTCTAAATATGACTCAACTCTGAGTCCCAATAAAACCTCAGATCTATCATGGTTCTAGGCCTGTCCAGAACTCTCTGAGAAGTATACAATGACTTAGACACACTTAAGCGGGTCATGACCTAACCATAGAATGGTCTAACATGCCATATCCAAAGATGGCATGGCCTAGAATACCTTGGCCAAGGATGCCATGGCCAAACACGCCACAAAGAATGGCCAAAAGTCGTGGCCAAACATGGCTACGGCCACAACATCAGCATGGCCCAAGAGCCATAGAGCTACAAGCGTGGCGCCACAAGGTTAGTGGCCAAAAAATGGCCACGACCACAAGACCTCAAGAGCCATGGAGCCACAAGCATTGCGCCACAAGAATAGTTGCCAAAAAACACGGCCAAGGCCAAGCCATAGCCCAAGTACCATGGCGCCACATCCATGGCGCCCCACCCTTGGCCAAAGGCCAAGCCATGGCCATAAATCCATGGCGCCACATCCTTGGCCAAAGGCCAAGCCATGGACCAAAATCAATGGCACCACATCCATGGCGCCCCACCCTTGGCCAAAGGCCGAGACATGGCCATAAATCCATGGCACCACATCTATTTTGGCCAAAAACATGGCCATCTTAGCTCAACGCAATTACGCAACATCTGGATACTACACGAGATATCAAAACATCACACGAGGGATAGCTTTAGGGGTATTAGTATGGCGGTCTACGACAGTTAGAAAGAAACTGATGGAGATGATGGACAATTATGAGAAGGTGGTGCTGAGTGGACACGTTCTACACGACTCTAGCAGTTACAGAGCACAACTCATGTCCTCCACTCCTCCACTCTTCCACGACTTCCACCTTCTCCGTCGAGAGATCTGGGTGTTTAACACTATAAATAAAGGCTTCCTGTATCTTCCAAGGCAGAACATTCAGAACACCACAGAATAACCAGAACACCAGAGCCTTAGATCACGAGCAAAAACTAGATTCTGAGTATTCAATACGCTTCTAGCCTTGAAGATTTCTAGTCACACTTACGACGGAAATCTTGAACTCTGACACCCAAAAACACACATTCTCAACCTGATCTCAAGTTTCTTTCACTATTTCCCTCCCTAGATCAACCTCTATCCTCTTTGTGACCGAAGCAAGACTTGAACGGCCATTGACGTGGTTTAGGCTTGTCTTGTTCGATTTTGATCTCGAGCACTACGAAAGTACCCATAGACGGTACAATGTTTTTCAGGCAAAAACATAAGGTAATACTAATCACTCAGTTTCATCTGAATCATCTACAACATCATTAACGGTAGCAGCAGTCCCCACGGAAGCATTATCACGAGCCACACTACACCGAAGTGCCGCGCAGATAGAAGCATAGTCAGAGCATCCATCCAAAATAGATTTGAAATAGTTAGAAATAGATGCGAAGAATTGACGCTCCCTCAAGACTTCGTCAATTCGCAACCTATTCTCTAAATCAGATATATATTTGGCAACACCCGCATCAAGAGAAGAAGCATCCTCGGAAGCACGAGCATCATAAGCAGCAGCAACAAAAAAGTCGTCAACCTGATCAACAAAAGTCGAAAGAGTATCAACAGAAAGAGCAGATCGAAGAACTCGAGAACGAGTCATACGGGAAAGATTAACAACCTGAAAAAGAAAAAGATGAGCTGCCGGTAGAGGAAGTCAACAATTTCAAATGAGAATAAGAAGCTTACCTTAAGAGGAGAAGGGGAAGCCGGAGCTTTGCCACGATCACGAAAACTCTTACGCTTTCGAGAACCAGCAACAGAGTCGGAGGAAGCATACGTGTCCACACCAGAAGAATAGGGATACTCAGGAAGCCGACCTTCAAGCGGAGGAGGCAGAGGAAGCACCAAAGTACGAGGAAGTTCTGCTGAAGAAAAAGAAACCAGATTCTCTGGAACAAAATGGTTCCGCATCCAAATACGACTAGCAAGGAGATAAGAAGACAACTCAGCATGCGCATCATCTACACCGGCACGATCCCATACAACCAAGGACCACGCACAACATAAATCGCGGTATCTATGAGATCATGATCAGAGGTACGTATCACAGATCTACAATTATGATTGATACAATCATCAACGGAGGATTCCTGCGAAACCAGCATCACACCAACTTGAGAAGGAACAATGTAAGAGTCATCAACAAGAGCATTAAAAGCCTCAACAGTATAGCCATCCATCTGTTGAGCACGACGACAAAAGAAGAGTTCAAGAGCAACCAGAAATTAGAAACATACTGAAGATAGGAGTGCGTCGCCCAGCGGCGAGAAAGCACATATAGGATGAAATGATCAACATGATCATACAAGGGCAGCGGAAATCTAGAGCGCAGAAGCTTATAGCTCACCAAACAGACGTTCGGAGTAATATGATACTCTTTCACCTGCTGATCAAGAAAATTTGAGCACAAATACTCAAAGGAGAAGCCAGGAAACTTCGTGTGTAGCGCAGTCAAGATTGCAGCGGAAGGACGAGGTCCAGGTTTAGCAGCGGAACGACTTAAAGGAGGATGGTTCTTCGAATATGTTTGATCGCCAACATTTACATAGCCGGCGGGACGACCTGACGCAAGGGGGATACTTATCATCCAAGCTCAGCAGAGACAAACCAACCCCATCATTAGCAAGCGTAAGTCCAACATCAGCAGCAGGAGCAGACTCAGCAGCAACAACACGCACATGAACTACAACGGTAGTGGTAACCAACAAAGCATCAACATCAGCACCTACCAAAGCTTCCGCGACAATGTTCGGCGGAACGCTCACACCAATGCTCGGAGGAGAACCCCCATCAACAACCAGCGAAGGCTTATCAACGGTATCCAACAGAGCAACAAAAATGAAGGATCAGCAGAAAGATCTACAAAAGCAAAGGAACATGTGAATCAAAAGCAACAACCTTAAATTCTAAATCAGAATTCCAAAAAAGAAAAAAAATAGGAAAGGAAGGGATAAATCCCTCACCTAAAATGCAATTAGAGAAAGTCTCGTTGAATTGAAGAAAACGATCGGCATCGGAGATACCAGGATCGAAGTTGTTACTTTCGAAGGCTTCCGAGATACGGTCAAGAATAAGGGCAACAACAAAAAAAAGGTGAAGAAGAAGACATGATAACTGACGAAAGTGCAAGCGAAAGAAATAAAAAATGAAAACATTTTATATCGGAGATCTCACCTCAAAAAGGAAAGGCGCGACGGTTCAATTTCTCAGTAGACGGTGGTTCGCGAGAGGAAGGTTGAAGTAGCAAAGTGCAGGATTGAATAAGCGTCAAGTCCGAAGTAGCTCAAAGTAAACGTTTCCTTTATTTTATTAAAAAAATTGGGCAGATTGTGGATGTCATATTTCATATGTATCCTAAGGCCCAGCGCAACACCCTAAGGGCATAAAAGATGCATCGGAGGGGGGATGTCCTCCGCTGCCCATAAAATAAATAGGCGGAGAGATTAACCTCCGCCTCCCTACGAATGTGTAACCTGCCCGCGTATCGGGTCTCTACCTATCCGCACAACGGAAGGGGGGAAGTATAACTGACATAGTGATCCCTATATATATATATATATAAGACCCTTTACCTTTGGAAGGGGATCAGCAACCATTCATATCAGTAAGAAAGAGAGTGTTATCCATATCGCCTTCCTCCATTAGTCTTAGTTACTTCGGTGTAGTTGTTTGGTATTTCCGACAACTACACATCGCATGCTATTGGTTCAACCTTTACTTCAATCAGCCAGACTTGGAAGATTCAGATGAGACTCCCATTGCAAGACAAACTACTCAAAATGAAGATACAGTCACATGGTCTCCTCCCCTCCAACTAGCATGAAATTCAATGTTGATGCAGCTTGGAAAAATGGTGCCTATACTAGTATACTGTAGTCAGAAATAGTGAATACAACAATTGTGGTGCTAGCACCAAAACTGGACGTGCAGATTCTCCAGTCATAGCCGAAGCTGATAGTTTTCTCCTCTCAGCTGAATTGGCTTCAGAAATGGGTTTAAAAGATGTAGTTATTGAAGGAGATTGTCAGGTGGCGGTCAAATGCGTTAATATTCCTGATGTAATTGTTGTTATCATTTTGGCAGCAAATTAGTTTGTTGTTTCATTTCAGGCTTGTTACACATGCCAAAAGGAAAATAAATAAATTATTATTATTAGGGCAGTTTCTATGGATGAAATAAAAACTAGCCAAAATGGTAAGCATGGATGGAGTGTGAATAGAAAAGGGTCAGACAAGTATATTTGTTAGCCGGAAATCCAACACCCACAAAAGCAATAAAGCGGAAACTCGGAGGAGCAGAAAAGTCGGAAATCCAGTCTCTACGGCCTACTAGAAATCTCTAACATGCCAAAACCAATCTATAAAGTTTCTATCATATTTAGAGAAACACCACCCCATAATAGTGGTTGCTAATTTTGAAATTATGGAGAACTATCTCAACTCAATTATCATAGTGCTTGCTCTAAACCGAAAATGAAAGGCACAAGTTCTAACATTTCAAGACAACTGAATTATGAGACACAAATAATAATACAAAGACAAGCAACACTTCCGGTTTTGATCGCTTGCGGAGGCTTTTGATGGAGAAAGCAAACTTTAAAACCAAACCGTGTTGTCTACGTAAAAATTCAACATTAGACAGAAGCTGCTTTCTTGAAGGGAATGCATCACCTGGTTTATTCAAGATTGCTATTGGGGGATAGGATTCCATGGGTTTTG
>JAJJMA010126418.1:0-16826 GCA_023529015.1 Papaver nudicaule | reverse complement strand
TGGCATTCTCGTATATCAATATAGTCCCCTTGGGGTGAAAAAAGCGGTATGCTCCTGGTCTTTTGGTGCGAGCGCGATTTGGTTGTAACCTGAGTATCCATCCATGAAAGATAGCAGTTCATGACCCGTTGTAGCATCAACGAGCTGGTCTATGCTGGGGAGTGGGTAGCTGTCTTTTGGGCATGCCTTGTTGAGATTGGAGAAGTTTATGCAAATCCGTACACCGCCATTCTTCTTTGGTACCACCACCATGTTGGATATCCAAGTGGGGTATTTGACTTCCCTAATGAATCTCGCATCCAACAATTTCTTCAACTCTTGTTCCACCGCATGCTGGTAGTCTATTGATATTTTTCGCAGTCTCTGCCTGAAGGGTTGCATTCCAGGTTCTGTCTTCAACTCATGCTCTACCACCTCTGGGTTTATGCCGGGCATATCTCCCATTTTCCATGCGAATATATCTGCATACTCAATCAACAATTTGTGGAGTGATTCCTCATGTTCTTCCCCCAGTAGAGTTCCAACTTTGATCATTCTAGGCAACTCCGCGCTGCTTATATTCACTTCTTTGGTGGGCTCTACTGCGGAGAAAAGTGGCTATGGTGCTCCTAGGAGGGGAGCGTTCTTTAATTGTTATTTGGTATGCGTTTTGCCTTTTACTGCTTTCATTGCCTCCAACTCGTCAGGACTCATGCCTGGGCTAGACGTGCTTGGATGTCCCGCATGCTTTTCTGTAGTGGCAACGATTTCCCTCGCGATGTCGGTGAGGTGCTTTTCTATTGCCTTGTTCTTGCTTGCTTCCGATTCCCTCCATGGGCTATCCATTTCATACCCCGGATCCGTATGCACATGCATAAAAACTTTTTCCCTTAGATTCCTCCAGATACTCATCTATGACCATATTCTTGTGTTCTTCCTTGCGATACTTTCTGCTATTTCGCTCTGCGCGTTCCGCATTCATCCTTATCTGGATCGCATGACACTCTCTTGCGATATCCTGGTCTCCCTTGATTTGCATTTCCCCTTGACTGGTGGGAAAACTCAAGTGTTGGTGGTATGATGATGCTACTCCTTTCAACTGGTGCACCCATAGTCTTCCTATGATGGCGTTATACGGGGATGGCACGTCTACTATGCTGAAACTGGTATTAACTGTCAATGGTCCCACTTTCACTTCTAGCTCGATTTCTCCTTTAGGCTTTGATATTGATCCGTTGAAACTGTATATGGTATACCGTGATGGAGAGAGCTGCTCATCCTTGAGGTTCATCTTAAGGAACGCGATGTAGAACATTACATTCAGCGAACTCCCACTGTCAATCAATATTTTCTTCATGTTCCATCCAGCTATGGGAAGGGTTAGAACCAGCGGGTCGTTGTGAACTTCCACCTCTTGATCTACATCGGCTGCGGAAAAACTTAAGGGTGTAGCCATCCATTCTTCCCACTATTCTACAACCTCTCCATTCATGCTGAAGACTTCATGATCTATTCGCTTTCGGAGTCGTTTTCTTATGCTTCCCACGAATGTCTACGCTGGAGAGTCCGAGTGCGTAATCATATGAACGATTTGATCATTTGGCGGGATTGTGAAAGTTTTCTCTTGCTGGTTTCACGGCTGCTGCTGCACATATTGCCAAATCCCACGCATCTACTAATCCTTGGATGTAATCCTTTAACGTCTTGCAATTTTCGGTTCGATGCCCTTTGAAATCGTGATACTCGAAAAAATCTTTGTAGTTATCATTCCTCGGAGCTTGATGTCCTCTTGACCAAGGCCACTTCATGTCTGCTCGGGATTTAAGGGTTCGCAATATTTGTGAAATGCTGGTGTTCAGCTTGGTGAACACAACATCATTGTAATCATAGCTCTTCTTTTCCGCTCCAAACTTTGGTTGCTTGATGTCGTATTGCTTCGTATCATTGTATTGTCGTTTTTCCGCGGGCTCAGGTTCCACCGAGTTAGTGCGATGAGAACTCCTATGACCTTGCGATGGCTTGTGATTACTTTTTTGATTGTCAGAAGATCTATGCGATTGTCCACGCAGGTTGTCCTTCTGGATTTCCTGCAGTCGTACATGATTTTCAAGGATGATTCGTAATGCCCCTTCCGTTTGCGGGTCGGATCTATGAATCTCCACAAAGAGTGCGCAATGCCTATCCAATCCCCAGGTAAAGTTGTTGATTTTTGCCTCGTCGCTTACATTGCCTATCTCTTGACATATCTTTGTCCATCTTCTCTCGTATTCTCTGTAATCCTCTCCAGGCTTGGAGATCAACCCGTGAAGCTTATCCGCCCCTGTCTTCAAAGATTTGTTGTACATGTACTGTCCTACAGACTTGGTGGCCAATTCAGCGTACGTCCTGATGGAGTTGGGCGCCAAATTGTCGTACCACTGGAGTGTTAACCCCTTTAAGCTGGACGGGAAGTACCTGCACATAACCACATTGTTTCTGACCCAAGGGGCCATGACCTGAGCGTAATACCTGAGATGCGCCGCATGATCCTTAGTTCCGTCATAGCATTGAAATGACGGCATAGGGCATTTCCTGGAGATTCTGGTTAGTGTTAGCCTTGGAACGAGAGGCGTAGTCTGTGCATCATGCATTGCTACCTCCAACCTGTTTCCTCCTTGATGTGCCCTGATTGCTCTCAGCTCCGCTCTTATTTCCTCCAGTTCGTTCCGGTATTGGTAGCCTGGTACGTTCGGTATGGCGACGTGGTTGCCTCCCTGGTTTTGCTGAGGATAAGCTGGTCCATCCACCGCCTGATCTTCATCGTCGAAGTCCGTACCATAATCATCCTCTTCATAATCTCCATCCATATCGTCCTCTGCGGAGTGATCTCCAACTTCGTAATTGTAGTTTATGTCTTCATGATAGTTACCCTCGCGCTGTCGGGCTGGCTGCTGGATTCTTTGTCGAGGATGCATCATCACTCTTCTGTCCTGATTGTCTCCACGACGTACATTTTGCGAACCTTCTTCACGCATCGGATCTCTTGGTAGTTGATATTGTAATGGTTGAACATGTTGTGCTTGCGCTAGTGCAGCCACATTTCCTTTTAGTTCCTCGTTTTCCCGCGCCAGGATCGACATTGCGTCTGCTAAGATCTTTCGCTCTTTCTGAGTTTCTTTGAGTTCTGCCGCCAATAGGATGGATGTGTTTGATTGCGGGGAAGGCTCTTTTCTTGGAATAACTTCGTGTTGCTGATAGAATTCTACTTCTATTTCTTCTTCCACCGAGTCATCCTTGCTAGCTCCAATGGTGACAGGTTACTTTCCTCGTGCTTTCATCTCTGGATGCAGGTTGGATCCGCATGGGCGAAAGGACTCCACTTTCGGGAAGCTGATAAGGAAACTGCATGTGGGATGATCCTCCCAGCTCGTTTGGTGTTAGTCCGTATTGATGGAGAGGTTCTACCAACTTCTGAGCGCGCTCCCTGGAGGCTTTGCAGCTTTCAGTCGTGTGACCTTTAACTCTGTGAACTTCGTAGTAATCCTCCGCAGTTTCCACTCCTATTTTGCTTTTATTTTTCTGTGCATTCTGCCCCTCAGCATCTCGTATTGATTGCAAATTCCTTTCATCCGCATATGACTTCTGCGATGCAATTCTCTGGGCTTCTGTTACGGATTTTTTATCCATAGCTTCCTTTAATGTGGCCACCGCTTTCAATTTTTGTCGTTCCTCCAGAACCTTCATCTGTGCGATTACTATCATTTCCGCTGATGCCTTTGCCGCGACTGCCGCTGCTTCTTTAGATACTGCATGCGCCACCTTGTCTGCTTCTGACAGAGTGTTTGGCTTCTGGTTTGATTTTCTGTGCGCAACGTCCATGCTAGTTGCGATCTTCTGGGCGCTTCGGGTCCTCATTGTTGGTACGGGGTTCTTTGCAGTAAGCAGGTCCTTTTGTGATTCCATGCTCTGAAATGAAAAAAGTAAGAGAAACCATAAAGGTTTTACGAATGCCTAGTTAGGTTGGTTTTTATTATAGTTCCATCCCCCCCCACGCTTTGTTTCCTTAGCGCTTCTTTGCTACTGTAATGCTGAATACGCAAACATACTCAACGCAAAGGTCAGTGGTAAGAGGTCACAAGATTGCAATATCACGAATAGTAGCAGACCATTCTGACTAAAATAGAGAGACACAAGGTCAATAGGAAAAGACTAATACTTTTACCGAGACAATATGTCCCTGTTTCTAGCGCCAAACTGTGAGCGCATAAACCATCTGATTAGGATTATGAACTCACAATCAATATCGCATCATACATGTGAGTGCGATACAATAATGATATCAAATGATATAAATTTGAAGGATATCAATGCGGGCCAACCATTCATGGACGCATAACACAGTGATAAACATATTCTTATTTGTATGTCCTTTACCAGTCTTCAGAGGCCGCGTTTCAATGAGATTTAACAAGTCCGCACAAGATGATTGACTACGAGATCATCATGTATGGGGGGTTTTCGCTGTAAATGTAAAGATATAACTGAGATATAACCGGATCTGCACATGATGAATGACATCGTGAACATCATTCAAGCATCGTTATTAAGAATAAACATTGAAGTATCCATTAAAACGTCACACGATCCGTACAGGATGATTGACTTCGAATCATCATGTATGAATCGATATTCAAAGTAAAACATTAAGTTAATCATAAGCTTTATTACTATTGCGGTATAACATGGCTTACAATGCATAAGCCTGTCATTTACTAATGATAAATAAGATCTTCTCAACTCTTGAATGAGTATCACTGAAGAGACCAAGGTTCTTATGCTATGAACCATCAAACTTACATATAAATGCTAACTTTTCTCTTTACTAGACTAGGATGAGCTCACAATGTGCCTTTCTCTCTCCTAACCTAGCTTTGGGCTCCTTTTTGTCGACCCCTTTCTCCATGGGTGGAGTTGTGTATTTATAGATTTGAGGTAGATTGACTGTTCATTGGTCTACTCCCGTGCGGTCTTGTTTGGCGCTGTGTGTTGTGTATGCGGTCCTGTATCAATCCTGCACAGTCTTTGCGGACTGCGTTCTTCCTATCGATAATACTTGGCTGTGGTAACGCTACGTCTTTGCCGTACAAAGACCCGTTGGCATTTAATGCTTCTGCCACGTCTTATCTGCCTCTGTGCGGTCCAATCGCCTCCAGCTTGGTCTGACCACATCTCAGCCGTTTATTTCGAAGGATCTCGAGATCCCCTAAAGCAACTTTAGGCTTCTTCTTGGTACATCTTTGGGCATCGTATTACGTTGCTACTGCCTCCAGATCTCTCCACGTGCGTCGTGACAAATGTGCTATTACACTGCCAACTTGGGAGTGTCTAATGGTTATAGTGAGGAGGTTTATAAAGGTAATAACAGTGTGAAATCTATTACTGCTAGTACTGATGCTAAGGAACCCCCAGAGTCTATTCAAAGTGACGAGAACGATGCAAAGTCAAAGAGTACGCCTGCTATGAATGGAGTCGACGCTAATCAAGTTGAGTCAGAATGGATTGAACAGTACGAAGCCGGTGTGCATATAACCCTCGTGGCTCTTCAAGACGGAAGTAGGGATCTTAAGAGAGTGCGCTTCAGGTAAATCATTTCTCTTATATCTTCTGTCCCCACCTTCCTACCATTCTATGACGCAGATTCATTTAAGGTGTTTGCTTCTGTTGTTCTATATAGTAAGATGTTGCATTTGCCATATAGTTTAGTTAAATTGTAGAAAGCCTCTGTGTGTCCCCTTAACAGAACTGCTAGAGCGGTTGTAAGATTCTAACCCCATCTGGTTTCAAAATCAATTGTGTCTCCACAACCATTTTGGTTTCTGTTCACCAGATTAGGAATCTCATTGAAGATCACCCTTGTAACTGAAAAAAAAAACGCATTTTCCGGCCTCCTACTACGTGACAAAATTGGGACAAAATGGTCATTAATTTTTTTAAAAATGCTAATCTACCCTTGGACTGATTAACACTAATGATAATGATTAGCACTAATGATTTCGGTTTATAGATTTTTTTGTTTTTGGGTGAGAAATTTCTTGGGTTTTGGGGGGAGAAGAAGGGGAAAAATCTTGAGCTACACAGAAGCATTTTCGGCCTACATGATAATATGTTTCTCTGGGCCGAAAATACTATTTGAAAATGGCAGCTATGTTGCTAGTTTCGGCCTAGAGAAATATTCCATCGTCTGGGCCGAAAACAAAGTACCAACTACCACCTAATCTGAAATTTCGGCCTAGACAAATTTGAATTTCTCCAAGCCGAAATTGTTTCGGCTTAAGATCTAAAATTCTGTCTAGGCCGAAACTCTCTCTGGGTTATCAATGAAACTCAAAGAATTCATTAAGGGTTGTTAAATATGAGCCGAAAACAGTTCGGCTCATTCGTGTGTTAAAATTTCCAAGCCGAAAATGTTTCGGCTCATAACCTTAAATTCCAATATAAGCCGAAAATGTTTCGGCTCAGTCATGTAATCATAGAACTACCTAATCTGAAATTTCGACCTACACAAATTTGAATTTCTCTAAGCCGAAATTGTTTCGGCTTAAGATCTAAAATTTTGTCTAGGCCGAAACTCTCTCTGGGTTCAATGTATGTTTATCAATGAAACTCAAAGAATTCATGAATTTGAGTCATCCAACCATTTTTCTGCCCTTGTTCTGCAGTCAGGTAACCTTCTTGCATCCATGAGAATCCATTGTAACCGTACAAACAACAAAAGTAAATCCAACATCAAACCCAATGGGACTGCAAGGATCTACTTGCACAGTACAATAAATTCATAACATTAAGATCCATCCACATTGTTATCACACAAACAAATGAACGAACAAAACATAGACATGAGCTACTGGCTAAACCACAAAGCAGAAGCCAAATTAGTGGTTGCTTTCCTTTAATTCAACTCTTGCAACATATTCATACCTTCAACAGTCAAAATACCCATGTAGCCAAAACCCAAGCAAAAAAATTTGTTCACATGATTTAAATATCAGTTCACAAATTCCATCAAACCAACATCCTGTACAGTTCATACATCGACGCAATTGCAATAACCAAAATTTTCAATTGCTAGATCTAATTTCTTTTGATGCAGGGAGGAGAAGAACCAAGATTCAATTCAGATGCAGGGAGGAGAAGAACCAAGATTTAATTCAAAGAGAGAGAGAGAGAGAGAACTGATGCTGTGTGTATGTGAGTTCCATTGGAAAGAGGAGGAATAGAAAAGCAGAACAAAGAAGAAGAAAACGAGTTGCAGAGGAAAGAGGAGGAAGAGAAAACGAGAAGAAGACGAGTTATTTTTAGGGCAGGTTTAGTGTTTTATTAAGGCAGTGGCAGATTAGTAATTAAAGGACTTAGGGTAACTAGGTAATTTCGGGTTATTTTGTCACGTAGTAGGAGGCCGGAAAATTTTCTGGGAGGTCGGAAAATGCGGTTCCTGTAAAAAAAAAAAAAAAAAGCGACCCCTCCTGTAAGATTAATATTTTGTTGCATCTACAGCCGGAGAAGATTTGGTGAGCATCAAGCATAGACTTGGTGGTCAGAAAACCGTGACAAAGTATATGAGAGATATAACGTACGAGGTTCCGACCAGTCACCTACTGGTTCCACCACACAGTCTTCACAAAGATTGGAAGGTGGAGTTTCATCGTCTCCAAATCCGTAGCAATAGGTTCAAACACGAAGCACCTCTTGTTTAGTTCCCTCTTTTCATTTTTGGTGTTGTTTCTTGTTAAGTTAACGTGTTTTTCTACCTTCATTCTTCGTAAGTTCCAGTGCCCTTTAATTTATACCTACCTGTTGTATTGTAGTGTATATATAAAGTCATCAAACTCATGAGATAGCATATGGGCAGATAAGCAAAGGGTTCTCTTTTGTACATGCAGGTTTCGCCCCCCCCCCGGGGGGGGGGGGTTGGGGGGGGGACCCGGGGGGGAGCTGCTCCAAACTAGTACATCTAGTATTTTATCTTCACCACCTGCTAGCTACGCCCTTTTGAAACTTTCGACATTTTCTATCAATGGTGTTAGTTACCAGCTTAATTAACTTGGCTATTTTGAGGGCGATAAAGAAGTATTTCTTATTGATAGAAGTTCTATCTATTACATGGTATAAGTCCTTTATATACATGTATGGAGAGAACCCTATATTACTATTTGGGCCGCACATACATGGGCCGTAAGCCCTACAACACTCCCCCTTGTGCGGTTCAATAGTAGAACTCAAATGTATTGCTTCACTAAAACTTTGAACAAGGAAAAACCCGGTGGGACAAAACCTTGAAAAGAGAAAGAGTACAACGTCTCGAGTCTTGGTAAGCTTTTCAGCTGAGTTGGTCGGTGACTTCTTGTAGCTTCAAAAGTAGTTCTTCAAATGTAGCTCTCTCATCAATGACCACAGTGTCTAAGTCAGTTGCCTCATTAAAACCTTGTCAGGAAAACCCAAAGGGACAAAGCCTGAGCTAAGGAAAAAGAGTACAATGTTAAGAATACTTAGAACAGAGTTGAACTCGCATATGTTGCCTCGTTAAAACCTTGACAAGGAAAACCCAGTGGGACAAAACCTTGGTGAAGGGAAAAGAGTACAACGTGATTAGTCCAGAAGTACGCCTTTGCTGATGCTGATGTTGATGCTGAAAAACACTCTCGTTTCTGGTTGGAAGTTGTTTCGCTTGATATACTATCGTGATCCTTTCTGATTCCGATGCAGTTCAGTAATATCAATTTAATCTTCAAGTCTTCAGCATTCAGCATATACGCCAAGTGTAGTTGTTGTTGTTGTCTCGTTAAAAACCTTGTCGAGTAACAAAACCCTGTGGGAAAAACAAATCTCGATCGAAGGGAAAAAGAGTACAACACAAGTTCACATTTCGAATCAAAATATGTCGACATCATATCCTTGGATCCTCCCCCTGATGTCGGCATTTCCCACTGATTTCATTCTGGGTAGTCTCTAGACAGTTTCATTAGTCATGAGCTTTTCGAAAGTGAATATAGGTGATGACTTACAAGTCCACCATGTCTCCCCCTGATTACTTTCAGTGAAGAAGAGATTATTGTTCCTTCATAATCAACAAATTTTCGATTGCACTTCTGGTATTGCAGTTGTCTCATTAAAAACCTTGCTGAGTAACAAAACCCTGTGGGAAAAAGTAACCTCAGTCAAGGGAAAAAGAGTACAACGTACCACTAGATGCTCCCCCTGATGCTGGACAATTTCTCTAGTCCAATACATTCATGGGAGTTTGAACAACTTCTTTAGTCCAATATAGGCAGACACTTCCTTTAGTCCTTCGCAGTCAGACAAGTTCTTTAGATCTCTGCAGTTTTGCAATCATGGGAGTCGGACAATTCCGTTAGTCCTATACTTTTCACATGTAATCATGGGAATACAATTTGCAAGTTCATTAGAAAACTCTACTTGCGTCTTCATAGGGATAAGAACAAACCCATGTCAATGGTTCCTTTTAGGTATCTAGAGATATTCTTGATACCATTCCAATGACGTTGCGTTGGCGCTGAGCTACATTTAGCTAACAAGTTCACTGAGAACAAGATATCTGGTCGAGTACATTGTGTTAAGTACAATAATGCGCTTATTGACTTACGTAGGGATATTCGTCTCCCAAAACATCTACGTCACCTTCCTATGGACGAGATTGATCTTTACGTACATCTAGAGTTCGACCAATCATGGGAGTGCTAGCCAGGTGCGCTTGTCCATATTTAAATTGCCTGAATATCTCATGGACATATGCTGACTGGTGGAGTAATATTCCACAAGCTCGATGTTCTAGTTCAAGTTCTAGACACATCCGAGTTTTCCCAAGATCTTTTATCTCAATTTCGGATTTCAAATAGTTTGCGGTTTCTCTTACTTCGTCAAAAGTACCTACTATGTTCATATCGTCGACATAGACAACTATAATTGCAAATCCGGAACTTGTTTCATTTCAAAACACGCAAGGGAACAATTTATTATTTCTATATCCCTTCCCAATCAAATGATCACTTAGACGGGTATACCACATCCGTCCGGATTACTTCAATCCGTAAAGTGAGCGTTTCAACTTAATTACAAACGCACTCCATGGTTTAGAGTTACTTGATTTTGGGTAATGGAAGGCCATCTGGCACTTTCATGAATATCTCTGTATCAAGATCCCCATAGAGATATTATGTAACCACTTCCATAAGTTGCATTTCAAATCCTTCTGAAACTGCCAAGCTAATATAATTAGCAGAACATCATGATGTTCGCTACAAGAGAATAAGCGATCCAGGGGTTTGTGAGAAACCTCGCGCCACAAGGTGAGTCATTATACTTTAAGACTTCATTATTCTCACTACGCTTTGTGACAAATAACCATTTATGTCCCACAGGCTTTACACTTGGTCGGTTAGCACTACCGCACCAAATACCTATATATTTGTCAAAGAACTAAGTTCTTCCTGGATTGCGTAGGCCAAATATGCTCTTTGTTTGAATCTAAACAATATAGAGCATGGTTCGATCTCATCGTGCTCTACTTCCGGAGCAACTGAATTATATCATCCATATGCACGCATGATCCTTCCATTGACTCATGTGCATTCTCATAATCCATTGGGATTTCATTGTTCTCTAAAATCATTTAAAACTTCGGAGCGTCCTCCAGTTTGATTCATGGACATGTTGAGAGACAATTCTATGAGATGATCTCAGATGATATAAATAATTATATTGTGCCTTACTCACCTACTTCCTGTCTAGGTGAGTATCTATCGAACCTGGTGGTCTCTCCAACTTTCTTTATGGAGCCACGGCCTCAACCATACTTCCACAGAGTATAGTTGCAACACCTTAGTTTATGGTGTGTATCCTTATTTAAGGATATTTAACCTTGCAGGCACGCTTGCAGTTGGTATATTTGATCTCGTCACTTTAGCGATACCAGTGTGCATTCTGGATATCGAAAATCGTTTTTCACATCACATTTACATTGCGAAGTGCGGGGATCAATATGAGACAAAGTGGGAAACACACCACGACAATTCCTGTCGTTCCCTTAGGAAATACTTTTCCTTACCTCCCCCTAACGATGGGAAGGTTGTCTCATCAAGTGACTATCCGTAAATCTAGCGGTAAAGAGATCGCATGTCAAAGGTTCGTAGCGGATATTTGTTGGGGATTCGTATCCAACATAAATACTTAATTGTCTATGTGGACCCACCTTAGTACGTTGTGGAGACGTAATTGGCACGTGTACGGCACAACCAAAAATGCGTAAATGTAAATCAGGCTTATATCCAGTTACCAACTGGTACGCAGATTATGGTTGGCTATGAGTGGGTCTAAAGAGAATAAGTCAAGCTGCATGCAATATGGTGTAACCCCAAGCAGTAATAGGCAGGTTGGAACGCATAACCAGTGCCTTAGCTATCATCTGTAACCTTTTGATGTTTGCTTCTGCGAGACCAATTCGAGAGTGTATATGGGGTACATAAAGCTCTATGTCAATTCCTTTAGACATACAAAAAAATCATCAATTCCTTTAGATGTAGATTCTCCAGCATTATAAAGTCCAATAAACTTGATTATATGATCAGGGTGGTGAGCCCTTAGACATATCACTTGTGCTGGGAGCTTTGCAAAAGCATCATTTATTGTGGACAGCAATGCAAGTGTGACCAACAGGTCGAAGCATCATCCAGAACCATAAAATACTTGAATGGTCCGCATTCTGGATGTAAAAGTCCACAAATATCACCTTGTATCCTTCGTGAAAATGGTTTTTTTTTTCTTTGGTATCTTTAGCATAGGATGGTCTCGATTCTGTCTTTGCTAAAGAAGAACAAGCTTTGCATTACGAGTGATGTGCCTTCGCTAAGGCCAACGAAGAAAATGGGGTAAATGGTATGCTTCAGTTACTTTGGAAAGCAAATTGCTACTCTTCGTCGTAACAATCTTTTGTCCCATTTCTTTCTCACTCGAAAGAATGATGTCGGTGTGAGTTCTTTAAAACACAGATCATCAAATGTCTACCTGGACACCCTAGTCGGTAGTGCCAAAGCTTGTATAAGTCACTGACCAATAGTTCGTCGTTGGAAACAATATAGGATTCTATGATCCTAATAGTGGTGATGTACAATCCACTAGAGTGACTCAATAGTTTCTCTAAGATGCGCTTCCTTCCGCATTCACTAGAAGTAACATAAAGTTCCATTTTCATAGCGAATATCCTTAAAACTCACAAGGTGTGGTTAGCTCTAAGTGTTCATAGGGTTTCTTTGACTTTAAACCCTGTGTCGCAGGCGACAAGATTTGAGCAATACTTCGCCCAATTATTACTTTCGATGATCCAATCATCGTAGTCACAAAAAGAAGTAAAGTCAACAAACAATTGTCCATTTCTTAGGATAGTGCGGGTGGTTCCACTATCGAATAGACGTTTGATCTCTCCTTAAGACATTCTTTTAAGTACATCACGCGGGAATGTCATATATAGCTAAACAGTATATCTCAGGTACTTTTGAGAATTTTTGTTCCATTAGAATGACGTCCTTTACATTATAATACACGTGTTAAACAACAGATTATCGTAAACAAAGTAAAATTCTATAACACGTAATAGAAAAATAAATACTTACAAATAATCCATAATTCTAACGTCAAGAAGGTAAGAAGACTTATAAAGTACTTTAAAGCATCTAACAAAAATATTTAAAATGTGGTCATGTAAGCCATAAAACAAAAAACTAAATGTTCTAGCACAAGCAAAGTAAGGTGTATTCATGATGTGGCAACATCCTTTATGCCATGAATGCCTGAAATTGCGAGGTTGACGTCAAGAGTAACCGTTCACATAGTGAGATTCTTGTTCGAGAATTCCCCGATACATTTTGTATCTGGCAACTGCTTTGGTACTAGCTTTCCATTGCTTGAACCAACGTCCAGTAAATCACCCTTAAAACAAAGTGCAACTCCGTATGCATCATTTTATTGGCGGGATTCTTAGGTCCGGTAAATCACCGCTAAAACAAGTGCAACTCCGTCTGCATCCTTTTATTGGTGTGATTTTTATGAGTTTTCTCGAAATTAGTGTCACTATTAGTGTGGCCAGAAGTCCCTTCTCTGCAAAAATGAATATTTCGGTACCATTTTTCGTGAGACCAAATTCCTTTATGGTCAAGATAGACACAAAAACCATTTTTTTTTTTAAATGGTTGTATTGGTAACACGAAAGTCATCGTCCAATTTATGATCAAAATTGCAAATCAAATTACGTTATGATTTTAGCAGGTGTATCTTGTTTGCTAACTAAATTACTTTATGGTTTTTGGAAAAACAAACATTTTTGTTGACCAAATTACTTTATGGCTGTAATAGTGGCAAACCGTTTGCAAACCAAATTACTTTATGGTTATTTGCAAGGTGCGTTCCGGTTACTGCCCAAATTTCTTTATGGTTCCAAAAATAAAGCGTTCAATTCAAATCCAACCCATAATCATGGGATAGCATTCTGGGCTCAAAGAACTAATGGGAGGCCCGACGGTGTGCTAAACATTTTATTAACCCTAAAACTGAAAAGTTTCTTTATTCAACTGTTCTGATCAATAGGCATTTTTATACATGTCCGATTTTGATAAAAAATTTACTGGTGATGTAAAAACATGTAGTGATAAACATATCCAATTTTCAGATTTTTCTAACGGTTGGATTACAAGTTATATGATACGCAGTAAACAGTTCTAAATCACGTTTTTGCAGACACGATTATCAAAATCCTATATGTTTAGGTACTTTCCATGGGTGGATCGTAATGAAATTTTCACAGTTGATACATAAGATCATAATCTAACTTATACCAAAATTTAAGCTTAATCCAATGGTTGGAATTTTAATTATTAATTTCTGAACGGAAAATATTATCATGTATAGAGTTTTTGAAGATGGCATCATTCTCTGATTTAACTGAAATTTTTGGTGTGAATGATAGACCTAATATAGAATAACATACTCAAATTTTGTTGAAATCTAATGGTGAAATCTCTATGTTTTATAATTATTCATCCGTAAAACCCTAATATATTCATAAAAACGAAATTCTTATGTTAAAAGAAAAATACCTGGTAACGCATCCAAAAAAAAATCAACCGCAGCTCTGGTCAGGGCTTCGTGCATGATAACGTAAAGAAGTATTTCTTATTGATAGAAGTTCTATCTATTACATGGTATAAGTCCTTTATATACATGTATGGAGAGAACCCTATATTACTATTTGGGCCGCACATACATGGGCCGTAAGCCCTACAACAGGCGAAGCCTTTTTTAAGGAGGGTGGGGGCTAATCCAAAATAGGGTTACCATGAAGTAAAAAGGTTATCCCATATGAAATATATTTTTTTAATACAAAACAACCCTTGATTAATATAGTTTAATGATATGTGATTAGGTGTTAACTTCATTTGATTAGTAAAAATTAATGATATGATTAATTCATCACCATCATCTTCATCAAGACTATCTCTATTATCAAAAATCATGATGATCTTTATCAATTTTCGGTCATCAATAATCACTATCATCCTTCACATTCAAAACAAACATTCATAATCCATAGTTCTTCATCCATACTAACTATTTAATCACTATTACATATCCAATCTATCTAAGATTTAAAAAAAAAACAAAAAACTTCATTGAATCGATGAAACATAGACTTCAAATTAACCTAGAATCGTCAAGGTTTTGTTTTAAACATGTCAAATAATCACTATAATTGAATGATGCTCCAATGAGGAGCTTAGTTCACTAAAACACTATGATTTATATGAAAAATACTCAATTTTTTCAAGTTACAGAGACAAAATCGTCAAGGTTTTGTCTTAAAATCATGACGATTGTTCTTGACTGTAGAAAAATCGTCATGGTTATATCATCGACCTTGACGATTTTTCATGTTTTTTCCCAGAGATTTCATGATTTAGACAAAGGAAAATCAAGAAAAAAACCAAAAAAATCGTCAAGATTTTGAAGGTTTCCTTGACCAATTTTTTTTGTCACGGTTTTCGCAATGCTTATAAACGTTGCAAAAAATTAGACCGTGACTAACATATTTAGCAACGTTTATAAGCGTTGCGAAAATCGTAACCAAAAAAATCGTCAAGGAAACCTTCAAAACCTTGACGATTTTTTTGATTTTTTTCTTGATTTTTCTTTGTCTAAATAATGAAATCTCAGGAAAAAAATTATGAAAAATCGTCAAGGTCGATGATATAACCATGGCGATTTTTCAACAGTCAAGTACAATCTGAAAAAGGAGGGGTACCGAAATACAACCAACTTTTCGTTTTGGCTCGTGAGTCTTATGGTTTAGGTTTGGACGATCTCAAAAATCAATATCCAAACCTAGATAACCGGAGTTGTGATCTTGAGGATCAACTCAACAAAGTTGGGACTTTGGAGTTAAACTCTACGGTTATTGAATAACTTGCTACTTGGTGCTTTAATTATATAATCAGAGATATAATGCGGAAAGTTAAAGCACACAAGACACCAGAGATTTTTTTAACGAGGAAACTGCCTTGCAGAAAAACCTCGGGACCTCGTCCAGATTGAACACCGCCCAGTACAAACTGACTACAAACACTAGCCTACTATAAGACTTCGGTCTGGGATGTAGCAGAGACCAACTCAAGCCCTCCAAGCGAATTGGCTACTGTCGCACTCCTTAATTACGTCTCTAGACCCCCCACAGATCGTCACGCACTTGATTCCCCCAGCTGACGTCCTTTACAGGCCTAGGAGTTGCTTTGACCGATGTCAAAGGCTTGTGTCAGCAATACTGGCTTTGCAACCTAATTGTTGACGTATGGTCTAACTGTCCTCTATAAGTTTACCACACACAAGTTGACTTCCTTCGGATGATTAAATCCAGGCCATACGGAAATCTACTTCACAAATCAGGGCTGACAAGCAAACCGAGTAAGATATGCCCAACTTGTCTCTACCTCAGTTATACACGAAGAATCACTTAAGAAACTTGTATAACTTGAGCTAACTAGGTCTTGCAACACCAAGTGCAGCCATGCGTTGCTACCTTTCAACCTTGTGTGTAACGTATCAGTTATTTAATAGCCGTATAGCAGAAGAGACGGACTATGAAATAGACAAGAACGTGATCAGGTTACCAAGGTTACATGTTAATCCGATTTCAACCAAATATGGTCTCAATCTCCTACCTGTGCTTCCCAACTCTCAAGAAAAGTCTTTTATAGTCGTAGGGAGTTCCCAGAGGAGCTGCAACCTATAAAGTATGACTATACCACAACAAGCATTCACCGAAGTGAAAAGAGTTTACGTTACCTTCCCTAAAGACCTTCACGTATGCTTGATGCTTGCGGTATTTGTCCGTAGACACCTATATTTATAACACTCAATAAGATAGGTTGCTTTGGAATAAAGCAATCAATTACTTGTCCCACAAGTTAAGGAAACCCTAAACTTGCCAACCAAGTAATAAAGATTAATTTCAATTGGAATTCTTTTTAAGTTTATCTGCCAAGTGTTTTGTTAGCTCAAAAACACTTCAAGATAGAATCCAACAGACCTGAGATAATCTTTATCTTATTGACTCATTGAGGATCGTTAGATGGACCACAAAAGATATTTATGTGATATACAAGTCCACCTAAGAGATAAAGAAATTTAGAGTTTGACTCAAGTGAAATTCTGAAAGAATATCCACTAAATCCGACACCAGCAAAGTAACCGACATTAGGTTCGCGTATAGGTTCGCGAAATGTTCAGTCACTTTGGAACTCAGAAGAAAT
>JAJJMA010126394.1:0-13381 GCA_023529015.1 Papaver nudicaule | reverse complement strand
CCCCACAAACTAAAACCCGAAACCCAACAGGTTCCTATGGACATATATAACCACTTCCCTTATTTGTTTTGATACTCTCAATTATATCCTTGTCAGTTTATGGATTTGAAATTGCATCCTCTTCGAGGTAGTTGAAAAGGTATTCTTTGATGTGTGACGTCACTAAGCAAATTCTACAATGAGCGAAAACAATTTCAATGCCACTTTTTTAAACATTTGTTGTCCAAGCTGAAATGCAAGGGTCATTGCATTCAAAACATTAACCTTCTGAAGAGTTGGTTTTCCATACATTTTTCTACTAATTTTTTTTTATAAATAAATAAATTCTGGTAATTAATATATAACTATAAATCAATAATTATTGTATTATTGATTATTTACGGTAGATCGTAAGGTTTATTCAATGCGCACTCTTATAATTGGGCATGACTATTGAGTGTTTCCTAAGTCCATTTTTCCTCTTAGTTGTTGGTCTACTAGCTCAATGAAGGTGGTATGGCTTTTGATCCCTGCTGAAAATTTGAAGAAACCTATAATTATGAACTGACAAAGATTTGGCAATAGAGACAAATCACTTATGCTCTCTTGAGGAGTTGTTGATGATGCTTGAGTCCATGTACATTTTGGAAATTTGTTCTGCAATTGGGGTCGTGTTTTTAACGAGTATGTTGTTAGTGTGTCTTGGTTGTTCTTTTCTACCTCTGATATTGAAAATTGATATCTTTGCACGGATAAAAAGAGTCTCTGAAAGGATAAGAGAGGAAAAGAACTTTACATATTAGTGCGCGTCTAAATATGATTTCTTCTTAGTATATAACTGTGTTTTCCATTAAAAAAGAAAAACATGACAAGATTCTTATTTGTGTAAATACATATTTCCCCTAAGTTAAAAGAAAGATTCTTATGAGGTTTTAGCGGTCATTTCAGCTACCGTATGGGATCCAGAGATACAAGCACATGCAATTGAGATAGAAGGACACAACAGGGATGTCTACAAAACGCACTCAGCCGGATGGATGTAGGCAATGGCAGGCAAATTCCTCATGGGGGGTAGTCAAGCAAGATTCATAATTACTTCCAAAGAGTTTCCATCTATTGTTAGTCAATAGAGATTATGGGAGAGTCTCGAAATCTCCCTTGTTATTGGATTAAACTTTTTTAAAGTCTTCTAAAATCTCTAAAAATCTATGTTATTGGATAGTGATTTGTTAAGAGTCACTCAAACACCCTTGTTATTGGATTTAGACTTCTAAATCATTGATTTGTTGTTTTTAGAGATTTTGAGTGTCTTTTTTAATAAAATAGGCATGGTTGAAATCTCTCCATAAGAGGTGAGATTTCGGAAGACTTGAAATTTGAAGAATAAGTGTTTGGGACTAGAGTATTATATCGGATGTTATATGATAGGTGGTCAAAATACCTATTCAAGAGTACCTTAATCATGCACTTTAGTCGACTTGAGTCTCATATATCGTTTGTTTTTACTTGTTTCTATTTTGCATGTAATTTGTAATAATATTCAATAAAATGAAGCAGGAACTCTATTTACAAGTTGGTGACTCTAGGATGGTCGAGTCAAGTACAAGAGAAGAGCAAGGCTACAAAGGTGTCGCAAGAGAATCACTAAGGGCCATCTACAGTTCACTGAAGGTAACCAAGGAAAATTACTGAAGCACCCAGGAGAGTTTACTCAGGGCTGCCATGGAGGACAAGCACATGAGGGCACCACAAGGAGTTCAGGGCGCCGGGTTAGATCCAACCCCAGTCAACCGTTAAGGGGTAACCCTTATCTTTAAACAAAAGTCGACAGATTTCTTCTTCTTTTCAGATCTGTCTGTGTGTTTTGAAAGCTAGAGCAGCAGGGTAAAGAAAAAGGAAGAAGCAAGGGATGAAGGTTCAGAGAGGCAGAACCATGGAAGAATCACAGAGTAGAGGGTGCCAATCAAGTCAAGACAGCATCAGAACTTGGTTTGCGGATCTGAGGTCAAGAACAGAAGCTACGAAAGGGATGAATTGCTACAGATGGTGTCCGTGATAGCAGAAAGGGAATGTTGATGGTGATGAAATTGAAGACAGGACAAGAGAAGAGACTTTGCTATTGATCTGCAGGTTGAGAGAAGGACAACAGGGAAGAGAGGATGAAGATGCTTCCACTGATTGCTGTTGTTTGGCAATGAGCTGGAAGAAAGTTCAGAAAAGCAAAGAGGGGAGCTGTAATGGTCGACTGAAGAGGTATTAGAGGTCAGTGAACGGATTAGAAGACTGGGTTTAGTGCAATTTCTTCTTTGAATGGTTGTGTGCATCTGATTCCGCTTCTGATGGCGATGATTTTCTGTGATTGCTGTCGGAATCTGGCTGAGGTAAGGAAGATGGTGAGCGTGCCAATGGCGCGGGTGAGACAGAGTTGGCGTGTGTGTGGCACGTGAGAAGAAGAAGAAGGTGAGTGTGTGCTTGGTATGTGTGGAAATTGAGGCGTGCCAAACGCACGTGTGACGAGTTGGGCCGGTTCTGTTTCTGGGCTCAGCAGAAATGAACGGGTTAGACAGTTGGGCTTTGAAGGTTTTGGATGGGTCAGTTCTTTGTGGGCTCGGATTTGGTGTTTTGTTAGGTTTTGTTTAGGTTTTGAGTGTGTATAAATAAGAAAAACATAGAGGAGAAAGAGATCACTGTTCACAGACGTAATATTTTGGAGAAAGCTCCTGGCACGCTTCCCGAGGCAGGAGAAACAAGGGTTTTGGGCGCGATTTTCGAGGTGGAGCTTTGGGAGAAAGATTGGAGCGTCGGGACAACGGGTTTTTATGATTTCTAGTACTTTCTTATTATTTTCTATGAATTTCAATAAGAACATGTCTAGCTAAATACTTATATATTGGTTAAGGATGTAGTCTAATTTCAGAAACATGCACTGAAGATACATTCAATTTGTTATTTGATTTCTCCATTATCGTTCATGTTCTACGGTTTATAGATGATTCATAACTATGTATATGATGATTGATGATTGAGTATTTGTTTGTTTAGGATGCATACTGAATAAGCATACACTTATATCTAGTGCTAGACTAGGGTTTTGAGATACAGATAGTTGATGAACTCTGTCACAAGTAGCATAATATGATTGCTGATTGTAGTCAAATCCTTCGTGTAATCATATGTAGAACTTGACACATGTTAAATAGTTTGCTCTTAGTATTTCTATTGCATGGAATAGCCTCGTTCACAGAACTTAGAGCTCTTGGAGAATTAAACTCGATTGCACGTTGTGTTGAGTTATTCTCTGAGTAGTATTTGCATATTCATCGTTATGGTATGCAATGATACAAGGAATTTGTCGGAGTATACTCTCGATGGGGTACTCTAGGGTTATTGGTGATGAGAAATCAGATATCAAGTCTAGGTGTTAATTCAAGTGCATGTCTTATGAATGAAGATGAACCCTTAACCAGTAGTCTCAACCTATTGATTACTTTTATTTATTCTTTATTTTAATTTTCAGTTTATTTTATTTTATTGCATAACAAAACCCCCCCCCCTCTGGTTACCTAAGTTTTCAATTACGAATAACATCCAATTCCTCTCTGTGGATCGAACTTGTTCTTATTGCTATACTCGTATTTATATTAGTGAAGCGAAAGAACTTGAAATATTTGTGCGGATTCGACACGCATCATTATACCACCAAATATTTTTTTAATTTATTTTACTTATGTCTGGTTTGTTTTTATCTTTAATCTTTGCCCTGCATAAAACCAAATGAAATGCCAACACCAAATCTTTCTTGTTCTGTTAAGTTCCTCTAACCCATAAAGAAGATAACAATCGACAAAGCAAAATTATTCATTGTAACCTCGAGCTTTAGCAACTGCAACCAACATTTTTAGTTTACCTGACCAGTAGGCAGACTTGTGAGATTGTAATTTGCATATCGTCAAAGATTGCGGCATAATTGGATATGCAATATTTGATGCCAGTAAACACAATGTTATGCAAGATTTGAGAATGATATTCAATATTTTAGTTATTGCACATATGGTTTTTTTATTTTATTTTTTTTATCATTGTGACGTGCATAATAAAAAAAAAAAATGGTAAACGTTTTGAAAATTTGATTAATTTTTATACATTGTTTTGTCTCTACAAATCTCAAAGATTCTCTAAAATTCACTAGAATTGTATCTACAAATCACTAAAATACTCTCAGGGAGTCACTGGAAATCTGGAAATCTTTCCAGAGAATCTCCGGAAGTCATTGAAATAAAAAGTTAATGAGAATTCTCATTGGACTACACTTAGACGTCTTCCTTATTACACTAAAAAACATTTACTTTCAGCCTTGTTGTCAAGGATGCAAACAAGGTGGCAACTGCACTTATTTCCAAACTCAATTCAAGAGCACCTTTCATTTTCTCTCAACCCCCTCTTGTTTCCTTTTCGATGGAATTACTAATAATGCAAAACAATATCTCAATAATAGAGATGAACATCATGCAAACTGCTGGTCAGAAAAAAACCCATCACATTCTTCCTCTTTTGCTCAGATTTAGTCCTTTAGGGACTAGAACTGAGCAAAGATTTCTTAATTTTATAGTTATTTTGTTGTTTTCAATAAAGTATTCGCTATTACAGCGATTCATCTTCGCTATTAGGGCGATTTATTGGTGTTCGATCTACAGGTTTTTCAAGTACGATAGCGATCTCTATTTACCAGATTCTTCAACTCGCCGGTCAAGATATGGGGCAAAATACTCCTGATTTCATGGAGCAAGTCTTAATGAAGAAGAAAAACAATCAAATGGTCGGGTTATCATCCATTGAAGACCACCTCTTCTCCGATTTAATCGGTCTTATCATGCTTGTTTTAAGTAGTCCTATCGATTTTCATTCTCTTTTCCTTGTCGGAATTCGAATTCACGATTATGTACTACATCAAGTATGTTGTTCTTGGAATTCTTGATGTACTTGATCTCCATGTAACTTTGATTTGACACTATTAATGAAAAATGGAGGCTTTTTATCCAAAAATAAAATAAAATAATAATCTATAAAATTTAAATTGTTGTTAATTTCTAATCTAAAATTTACTTATTCCAAGAAAAGAAAAAAATTGTCAATAAAAATGTTCTTAGACCACTCCAAAATTTCAAGGACATGCTCGAAAATTGATTGACCATATTATAGATTTTTGTTAATTTGTGCACCTATGCACAAGTTAACACCCAATCATTGTCATGGATATTTGTAACAATAATAAACTAAAAAGAGAGAGAGTGATTATACACCAATTTCAAAGGAGAGAGATTGATTATAAATTTAGAGAGAAGGATTATACACTTGGTATTAGTGTATAAACAATCTCTCTCACTTAATTTTATTATTGTTTACAAATATCCATGGCAATGATTGGGTGTTAACTTGTGCATAGGTGCACAAGTTAACAAAACCCGATTTTAAATGAAACAAAATCTCAAAGGAATTAATTCCCTTGTTTTCTTCTGGTCGTTTTATGTTATAACCAATAATGCTTTCTTTTCCGTTCTTTAGTTTCGTTTTCTTTTACTTATCCGCAAGCAAAATTCCATAACAAAAAATTAAAATCAGCTTTTATCGAAACTCAGAGTGTACAGCTTGGTCTACCGACAGATTAAATGATAAGGCAATAGGGTATAGATTGGCTGGGTAGGTTAGGGCAAGGGCATACACACCAAACCAAACCAAAGGAAAGGTGGTCATGCTTCAAAACCACTCCTCATTAGGGGTGAGCAAAAAGTCCGGATCCGCAAATCCGGCCCGCAACCGCCCCGCAAAACGCGGGTGAAACCCAATCCGCTGAATTATTGGGCCGGACACGGATCCATTTCTCAATCCGCACCATTTGGCGGACCGGACGCGGGTGTAAATTTTGATCCGCGGATTATCCGCGGATTGCAGGTATTTTCGTAGTTATTAGAAAACCCTAGGGATATTTAGGGAAACTACCTATATATATATAGAAAAATCAGAAAACTTACCTAGCTTTCTTCGCCCTTTCTTCTCTGCGACTGCGATTCTCCTCTGAGTTCTTTGAGCTGAGGTTTGTGTGTCTCTCTCTCTCTTTCTTTTATTTCCAAAATCTAGTTTGGTTCTTCAATTTCTCTGTTGAGATTTTGTTGTTCTTGATGATTATTGTATCGTAGACACTGATTTTGGATTTGATTGTTCTGCTTTTGTTAGGGGAAAAAAGGCTTGGATCTGATACTCAAACCAATTTCTGTCCTCAAAGCTTCGATTTTTCACTACTGGTGAGTGACATTTCTTGGATTCTGGATTTGATTGTTCTGCTTTCGTGAAAATGTCACGCTATGATTTAATCCTTCTATCCTTGTGTATGAATCTTGCGTTTATTTGATCTGGATTTACAATTTCTTTTCATGAAATCAGCTTATTTCTGGATTCAGAAATCTTTGAAACATGTATTTGCTTGTTAGGGTTAGAATAGTAGTATTTCATTGTTAGATTTGTGAAGTTATCCACTGATTTTGAGTTATTTGCTGCAAGTAAAGAGGTTTTGTTATGCTTTTTTGGTGTGATTTTGTTCAGTTATTGGTCATTTTTTGAGCTTAGTAGATGTATTTGAGTTTCTGAAGGTGCCATCCAGTTTAGTTCTTGCATTTGCTGCTAGTTATTTAGGGTTCATGGTTGTATTCCAGTTGAAAGTATTCACTAATTGTGAGTGAAGTAGTTGTGTGTTGGATTTTGAATTTGTGTTGCTTACTTTTCTTGAAATTGATTAACTGTCTGAGAAGGATTCACTACTAGTTACTCTTGCTGTTTTTAAGTTTTAACTCTCACAGTTGTGCAACTCTTTTGATTGATTGCATTGTCTGATCTAGCTTATCTAAATTATTCTTTTGTAGTTAAAATGGTCCTTTTATATGGTATCTGCAAGTTAACAATCTCAACTTGATGCTATTTGATTTGATTATTCATCTAAATAGTGATTGCTTAAAATACATACAAATAGCATAGTTTGAATATCCTTGCTTCTTACCACTCCAAGTTATCTCTGTTGGAATTTTTTTATTTGTAATATTTTGAGATCAATTGCATGGACAGATCACCATATTTCTTTGAAGGAACATTGAATAGGATTGTTACTGTTGTCTTTGTTATCAAGTAATTGTTGAGCTCTTAAAAGAATATCATATTGATGTGTACCATCTTGGGAGGTGTACCTGCAACATAATGGTTTATAAACTTTTTCTTCCCGTGTGCAAGAAACTGGATATACTGCTGCTAACTTTTGAATATACTGCTATACTTCAGGTACTTCTGAGGGGCGCATCAAGACAAGTACTTAAGAAGGTTAAACGTGTTCAATTTGCAGTATATGCATTCGACAGTCACATTTTTGCCATTTTCCATTTTTCAATTTGCAGTATATGCACTGAATGTGCTGTTGTGTGAATGGTTATAATGCTCTTTGTTTGTTTGTAGGCACTGAATGTGCTGTTGTGACATTGCTTAGTTTTCTGGTTTTTTTTTCTGTTTTTTTTTTCTGTTTTTTTTTTCTGTTTTTTTTTTCCTGTTTTTTTTTTTCCTGTTTTTTTCTCTGAAAACCGCGGATAATCCGCACCCAATCCGAAAAATCCGCAAATCCGCGGATCACAAATCCGCGGGTGATGGGTGCGGACACGGTTCCAATTCCTAATCCGCACCATTTCACGGATTGGGTGCGGATGACCCCCAATCCGCATCCGTGCATCCGTTGCTCACCCCTACTCCTCATATTTAGTGGCACTGCCTCGGCCTCTAGCGGCCTAGCCCAAATTGGATGAGCACCATATATCTTTTTAACAACTAGCCAGTGCATCATCAAATTATAAGCATCGCTCATTCGACTTTTCAATGATTAGCCATGCTTGGAAAGTGGTAATGAACGATTATTTGCTTGTTGTATATTATGACCACGGTACCACTACCAGCCGTGATTTGAAACTTGGAATTAATGAAATAGCTCCATCTTTGGTCCCATACTAAGGTTTGTTTTGGGATGGCTTGGAAATGCAATTAGCAGATCTATTGGGGGTACATAATCGATCGATTGTGAAGTTGTTTGGATATGCAATTATAACAAAACAGTTGTCTATAGTAATAAGTGCTCATACGAAAATCGAGTGGTACCTATAGTGGAAAGGAACCCATGTACAAATAACTGTTACTTTCCCATGAGGGCCTGCAATGAGATGACATTTTGGCTAAAGAAGTTCGCCGACATTCCATAACTTACCTCGACGCTTCTTCATTCACCTAAGCTCAGCGGCCAGCGCCACATTTTTGTAATCTCATACGTAATCAACCTTGAATCATCCAGCAGTGGTGGACTGGGTTGCACGGACTCGGACGCGGAGACGCGGACACGACACAGACGCGGGCACAAGCGAGGTATTAAAATTGTAGGATGCGAACACATTTATATACTTAGTAAATATATAATTTAACTATACTAATATATGAAATTAATGCTAGGAGAAATAGTATAAAATGTTGAAAATATACAACCTACATACAAAAGCGTGAATGGCTCAATGGTTGAGCTCCTTAGGTGGGATTATGACCTTGAGAGTTCGAATCTCAAGGGAGAACATACTAAATTATCACTTTAAAGTAGAGAGTTGACCGAGTTGACTGAGTTGACTGCGTCATATGCGTGTCGTGTCCGCGTCCGTGTCCGACACGAGTCCAACGCGAACTCGGGCCCAAAATCGGCGCGTCTGTGCAACCCAGGTGGGGATAAATGGGGCTTTGAGATTTAGTCCCAACCAATATCCATTTATATGGGGTGTTTAAGAGTGATGAAACTACTATACTGTTTCTCCCTAAAAACCTTAATTATCACATCATCAATCTTCACTATTATCATCAATCATCACAATAATCTTCTTCAAGTCTCCATCATCAATCATCACTGTCATCTTCTCCATTATCATCATCCTTCTCATTCAAACAGCCATTTATAATTATCTACGAAAATTGCAACGCTTATAATCGTTCCTAGAGTACCTAATAACATTATTGCGACGCTTATAAGTGTTGCAGAGTGGGTATGCACCAAACCTTCGTTATTTGGTTTACAGACGAATATAAACACGCATATGTTGTTTGATCCCATTATGGGATGAACAAACTGTTAGAGCATAGCTCGGTTGAACCCACTGGCGTTGGTATGTCAAGTCAATTGTCAAGTTTAGCGTCAAAACACAATCCTTGATTTAGTCTACAATGTTATTCTCATACTTGAATAAACTAGGTGTTGAGACGAAGACCATTTTAAGAATGAAGAACAGAGTTTATTCACTTGGTATTTATCGTCCTCTAGTCAAAAGGTTAGTAAGGATTATTCCTCGATTTCATATCTACCATTCTATCCGTTTAATAGCCAATGATGTTGTATATATTGATTCTATATATTGATAAATATGGAATAATCCGTTGTGCTAAGACTCATTGAACTATCTTTCTTTCCTTCACGAACCATATTGTGAGCAAAATTTGTTGAACTCAGCTGACATATCGTTCACGTACCCTACACGAACCCGATCGTTCATGAAGTTTTTTTGAACTCGTTATATGTCATATAATTCGCGTACCCTACACGAACTATGACTGCCGATACCGAATATAACTTAAATATCAATACATGGTTCGCGTACCCTATACGAACCACACACAATTCGGATGTCTTTGTCCACTTTTTAATTTTTCAGTTCGCTTACCCTATATGAACCTTGTGTATGGTTTGCATAATCTATATTTTGGCACAACCTTCTTATAAGTCAAGGTAAATATTTTCACCACCTTAGGCCACTTTGTCTACGGGAGGTTCGAGAAGTTTGGGTTGTACTTTTCAGCGAGTCATGGATATCCTTGTTCGTGAACTTACTCAGAGGTCGCTCAATTTTTAAGCTGACCTCCCTTGATGATCCATATAAATAGACCACCTTATGCAAAGATACAACTTGTATCCTCTATACATTATTGTGTATCCATTCATAAAGGTTGGTCGTCATCTCGAAATCTTTATTGGGTTACGACTATTGAAAGAGTTCACTTGAGGATCGTGAAGCACAGTTCGGATTTCAGCATCTTGATCTTGTATCTTGGGTCGATTGTATTGTACTAGAGCAATCAATCATCAAGACCAAGATTTGATAGAAACTCCGTAAGGCTTTTTTAAGTACGATTAAGTACTACAAGTCTCGCAACGATCACAAACTAGATCTCGTATTGAGTTCATTAACGTTGCGAGGTAAAATCAATTAGGCTAGATCAATAAGCCCTATTTAATATTTATTCGATTTCCCTGAACCTTGACTGAATAATTTTTTTTTTAAAAATAAAAAAACAGGCTTCCTGTTAAAGGTTGGGTAGCGCTAGCCTCACGAAGGACTGTGGAGCAACTCTTAGGCTATAAATGACGTTAGCTAAGGGAATCATGTGCGTGGGTTCTTGCAGAAGCCAGGAGATTTAGGAGCACAACGATAACTGAATTGCTTGGAGGTTTTAATTCGGTCTCAACTACATTCCTGTCCGAAGTATGATAATATGCTAGTATTTGTAGCAGCTTAATACTGTGTGTGTTCAAACTAGACAAGGTCCCAGGGTTTTTTCTGCTGGATTGCGGTTTTCTCGTTAATAAAACTTCTGGTGTCTTACATTAATTTACCTTCCACATTATATTTTCTCTGATAGATATAATTGAAGTAATTGCAAAGTTGTATGTTTATTGAACCTTCGAGTGCATTCATCTCGTTGAGATTACAAATACTTGTCTTAGTTAGAATTCGATTCTTGAACAAATAACTCATCTCGGGTTATTAATTGAGAATTGATTGAAATCGTTCAAGTAAAACAATCAAAACAGGTTCGCGAACTAAAATTTGGTGGTGTACTTGGTATCCCCTCTTTTTTACAAACACTGAAAATGGATGGTCAACCCAACAGAGATTTGTTGGTTTAAAGGGCGTGACATAACATCAGTCGGCTGGCTAATGTTAGGTCGAGATACCAATGTTGCGACGTTCGACTCAACTTATGTCGTGCCCAAAATAAACTTATGTCAGCAGCAGCTTAACTCGACATTAGTTATAAGACAAAAGTATTATTGAGCGTCACATGTTTAGTCGTGCACGACAAATGTCTATCTTAGACGACACATGTATTGTCGTTCGACCATACAATAATTAATCGACTATTATTTTATTTTCATATCTCCATAATGGAAACCTGTTTGCCCATCTACCTGATCTTGCAAAAATTTTGATTAAAAGTTTCCATAAGAATGTCCCTAACCTAAGGTTGGTTACTATGGACCAAAAAGAAGGGAACGATTTGACCACAAACCATGATCTTTTTCCCCCTTCCCGCATAGCTTCCCTAGATGTAGAGAAGTCCTCCCGGAACTGGGAGGAAAGCGAGAGAAAAGTCTCGCTAGAAAAATATGTTTTAGCGAGAGATTTTTTCTCGCTTTTTGTCTTGAGCAAGATAAGTTTTCTCGCTTTGAAAAAAGCGATAGTAATTCTATCAATATATCACTCTCTCTTCGGCTTCTTCAACCAGATCAATTTTGTTGTCTCGTTCCTCCATTTTTCTCCTCTGAAACTCAATTTGAACCCCATTGAATTCTCGCGAAAGCGATACTCCAAATTGGAACATCATTCTCTCTTTCATTATCTTAATCCCTAAATCATCAAACCAATTTTCTTCATCTTCATTATCTTCTTGATCGAGGCTTATGAATGGTTGTTATTATGAAGTTCTAAAATTTCTTGTGGGTTTAGGAACATGGGTTTTGTTCGAATTCGAGTTTTATGAGTTTTGAGAAAACAAGAGAAGAAATAATAAGTTTCCGCCTTTAAAAATCAGCCATGAATGCGGGTGGAGTGCTATTAAGAAAGATAATGGGTTATGCTCAAATTTTGTATGATTGATAATGGGTTTTGATCAAATTTTGACTGGAACTTGTCAAATTTGTGACCCAAAATTTATTTTAAAAATATCTACAGATTTTTAATTCTAAATATGTAAGAGCAAACGCAGTGTTGGTGCCATAATGCCAAATCAGGTATAGCCCATCGGCAATCATGCTCACGCCAAAACAGCAAACCCAAATTCAGTTGATTTTCACACCAAATATATCGTAATATATGGGTTTGGTGTGGAGATGGTGGGACGTGATTATACATCACGTTAAATGCAAAACGTGATAAAAAATAACGCAAACATGAAACGTGAATCAAATTCACGTTGGTCAAAAAGACGTGAGCAAAATTCACGTTTCCAAATAGAAGTGATCAAAATTTACGTTTACCTCTTGAAAACGTGATCAAGAGTGACGTTTAGTTGACATACGTGATCAAAAATCACGTCTCAATTTAACAAGAATTTAATTCACGTATGACGATTAGGTTTAGTGTGATGGTTGTGTTTTTTCGCACCAAAACCCATTTGTATGTATTTGATGTTTTGGTGTATGGCACCATGACTGTTGTTGCTCTAAGGCATGGGTTTTGTTCCAAATTTTTTTCATTCGTTCTCCAATTTTGGAGTAATTTCATATTACATGCTTTCTTGGATTTCAATCAATCATATGTAGTCTTACTAAAATCGGTTTTGATGGTGTTAATTATGTATGGTGATACACGTATGTGGTTGTTAAGCTATGATGATACCTTGAAGGCCTGAACACCGTCAGGAAGCCAACATTTAAGCGAGAATATTTCTCTGGATTCAGCGAAATAAAAAATCTCGTCGAGCGATATATTTTTCATCGTTTATTCGTCCCCTCTATAATGACCAGACTAGAAGGATGCCCTATGTGGCAGCACTATTGGCCTCGTGCAAACCCCTCGGTAGTAATCAGCCCAAAGTGTTCCGATTTGACAATGAATCCACAAACACCCTCCGAATTCTCCCATCAACGAACATGAAAATAGATTCTCTTTAAGTATTATTTTTTTCCCCCTCCTTTTCTTTCTTTTTCTTTTTTCAACAAACTAAAAGAAAGCCTAAAAGAAAATCTCACTTGCTAAAGTAGCATTTAATCGTGAATTCACAACTCATGCTGAACAACCCATTGGTTAAAACAGCAAAAAACCATTCTCCCTTTCCCTCATCTCTTTTCAAACTCTCCACTATATAAAAAAGATACACCAGTACTTTCACAAGGACCCCATTGTCATTTACAGAAAGAAGCAGAAGAAGAAGTAAAACGTCCATGACTCATAAAGCTGGTGCTGTACCACCCACAAAAAAACAACAGAAAAATTTCAGTCCCTCGAGTTTTACGCGGGTTCTGTGTGCCTTGACCTGATGGTACACTCTGCTCCATTCTGCTGCTTCTGCT
>JAJJMA010126382.1:222-24996 GCA_023529015.1 Papaver nudicaule | reverse complement strand
GCAGTAGCTACCGGAACCTCGTATTCATGCTCATCTTGCATGAATGGTATGTCTTATACTTTTTCCTCCTGTTCGATTGAGAAATCAGCAAGAAAGTCGGCGATGACCTGAGAGCTCTGAGCTGTGCGGATTTCATACTTGACGCCGAACTGCTCAATTGAGTATTCTATTTAGCGATTCGCCTTACTCTCTGAGAGTTGTGCATGATAGATTCGATAGGAGTTTTAGTCAAGACAATGATACGGTGTGCATGGAAGTAGGGGTGGAGTCGCTGAGATGCAAAGACCAAAGCTTGGATCAGTTTAGTATAATTCTTTTCAGATCCTTGCAAAGTTCTGCTTATATAATATATTAGCGTTTCTCCTCCTTTGGTTCGCGCAAGTACTGCACTGATAGCTCCTGATGTAGCAGCAAGATAAACTCTGAGTTCTTCGTCGTGCTCTGGTGGCTGAATCACTGGTAGAGTAGCAAGATATTTTTTGATGCCTTGGAAAGCAGCTTCATGATCTTCAGTCCAATTGAATTTTTTTCTCCTTTGTTCAAGATATTAAAAAAGAGTTTGCATTTGTCGGAGAATCTTGAAATGAATCCGTTTAGCGAAGCTAGGGTTCCATTGAGTCGTTGAACATCCTTTACCGTTACTGGCGAAGGCATGTCTCTGATGGCCTGAATCTTTGCTTGATCAGCTTCAACACCATTTTTCATAACGACATATCCTAAGAACTTTCCCGAGGTGACTCCGAAGACACATTTTGCCGGATTTATTTTTAATTTAGTGATTCACATATGATCAAATCTCTCTCTAAGGTCTTGAACATGAGTCTGCTTCATCTTGCTCTTTACTAGCATATCATCAACATAGACTTCCATGGTCTTCCCTATCCATTTATCAATCATTTTCTGAGCCATTTCCTTGTAAGTAGCACCAGCATTCTTCAACCCAAAAGGCATCCGAGTGTAATAGAATAAGCCTTTAGTGGAAAAGAAAGTTGTGTATCTCTAATCTTCTTCAGCCAGGGGTATTTGATTATATCCTGAATATTAGTCCATGAATGATAGTAACTCGTGCCCTGATGTAGCATCCACAGTCTGATTAATACTCGACAAAGGGAAAACTGTTCTTCGGACATGCTCTATTAAGGTCGCTGAAGTCAATACAAATTCGTACGCCTTTATTCTTTTTAGGTACCACCACCATATTTGTTATCCATTCAGGATATTGTACTGGTCTTATAATACCAGATGCTCTCATTTTGTCAATCTCGGCTTCTACTGCTTCCTTATTAGCTGGGGCTAATTTTATTATTCTTTGATTAAAGGGTCTAACCTTTGGATCAATATCCAACTTATGACAAGCTAATTTTGGGTCAATACCCGAAATTTCGTCCATTCTCCAAGAAAAAAAAATCTGCATACTCTCTCAGCAAAGCCTCTAATTTTGTCAACTCTTCCTCACTTAACAAAGTACCAATCTTTACCATCTTGGGATCTCCCACTTCGCCGATGTTCACATCTCTTGTAAGCTCTACTGCTGTAAAATGCAGTTCGGGTTCTCCCATCGGCGAAGACTCCTTTAATTGCTATAATAGCGATGTTACTGACTTCCCCGAAGCTTCCACTTCTTTCATTTAATGGACATATTTTGATGGGTCGGCGGCTAACTCTTTGATTTCTTGTTCCTTAACAACTTCTTTCCCTTGCTTTTTCTTCTCATTTATTCTCACCTTTCTGGTTTCGCGCATCTGAACATCTACTTCATTGCAAGCTCTTGCCTCAGCTGGGTCTCCAATATACTCGGCGACTCCCTTAGATGTTGGGAACCGCAGACGCCGATGGTAAGTGGAGGGACCCCTTTCAGACTATGTAACCAAGGTCTTCCCAGAATATCATCATACGACGAATCAACATCGACGACACAAAAGGTAGTATCTAAGACCAATTCCTTGCAAGTAACAATTTTTAATGTAGCCTCTCCTTTAGCTTAGATGCAATTCCATTAAATCCATAAATGTTGTATTTCGACGGCACCAGTGATTCCAAAGGTGATTCCTTTGAATTCATAGCTTGGTAAGCTGAGTTGAAAAGGATATTGGCTGAACTCCCTGGGTCAATGAGTACTCTAGGAACTCTTAATTTTCCTATCTGAATTGTTAGAACCAAGGGGTCAGTATGGCTTCTCCACTGAGCTGACACTTCTTCAGCAGAGAAACATACATGAGCTTTCATCCAATCCAGTAGCGGTGCTTGCTTGACGGCGACACTGCATATTTCCTTGCCTAATCTATCTCGCTTATGTACTTTGGACATAACGTTGTTGCGAAATTCTTCTCTAGTAATCTTTGAATGCACAATAGAAAGACAATCTAACTCCATAAGGTCTCGCTCAACTTTCACTTCAGATACATTTGGTATTGGGACAACCTGGATTGGTTGTACCATAGTTGGTGGTGGTAGTGGAAATTCGAGAAACTCCTGGAATTTCCCCTCGCGAATGAATCTGTGCACTTCTTGCTTACGCCAGTACAGTTTTTCGTTGAATGACCATGAAACTGGTGGAATTGTAAAAAAAAGGGTAGTATTTGTCGACGGATATTTGGGATATCCCCTATTATGAGGATAGCGAATGTCGCCTCTGCAGTCGGAGTTCTCAATCTGTCTCCAAGCATCAGTGTAAGAAACACGAAGCTTTGGAAGAGTAACATCTTGAAAATTTTGCTGACCCCCTCTACGGTCGCCGAACTTTCGATTGTCGTTGTTGTACCTCATGTCTCCATTTTCAGGTCGCTGATTGTCACGTCCACCTCTACCATCATTTCTTCCTCTGTTATCTTGTCTGTCTCTGCCATCATAGTTGTCTCGCTTATTTGAATTCCATTGCTGGTCGTCGTTAGACTGATGCTGCACCTGCTTCTGTGAAGTCTCTGGAACTATAATCTTCGAAGATGGTATCTTTGCTAACTGTTGCGGCTCCGCCTTGAACCATTCTCTCTTTATCTCTTCTTGCTCTTTCGCAGAATAACTATTGATTGAGTGAATTTTCTTTGCCTCTCTTTATTTTGGGGAATTTCTTCTTCATGAATTTCTTCAAAGGACATCCATTCATTCTGCTTACTACGCATCACCTTCATGTCTTTTGTCGAATCCCAGTATAGAGCCTTATACATGGGATCTGATGTCTCCATAGAACTGACGAATGCTCGTATTTTGTCTTTTTCAGAGACAGTTGTTCCTACCTCACTACAGAGTTTTCTCCATCTTAAAATTAAACTTCTGTATGTCTCCGACGGTCTCTTCTTAATGTTAAACAATTTTTCTATGCCTGGACGACTTCGATTGTTATGAATATATGTAATCAAGAATTTTCCTTCCAGATTTTGGAATGAGCCAATCGTATCCTCCTCCAACCCATCAAACCAAGCCAAAGCTTCATCCTTGGCAGTGGCAGGAAATGTCTTGCACATTATTGGGTCTGAATCCACCCACACCGCTAAGTATCGCTTATAGCTTCTCATATGTTGAGCTGGGTCCCCTATTCCATCAAAGGTCGATGTAAAAGCTGGCATGCTAAACTTCCTAGATATATGTACATATGTGATTCTATCCGTGAAGGGCGTCTTTTTTGCTTCTGAGAGTGCTGCTGCTAATTTGACATCCTTCGGCGAATCTACCATAGCTGCCAATTGGTTTTTTAATTGCCGAATTTCTTTTCTCACCGACTCATTCAATCCGTCCAACTTCCCCGAGTCGTCAAAACCCTCTTCATCTTTCTTAGTTGCCTCCGCTTTCTTACTCCCAACATTTTTTTTTTGCTGACAAACCAGAAACCTCTATCACCCTAGAGTTGCTTCTCTCAGAATTACGAGTGGTGCGCGAATAAGATGTATGACTCCTACTCTAATTTTGCATAACTTTTCTATTCTCTACCAATAGTTCTCTGTGGCTCTGCAAGACGGTCTCAATCTGTAACTGGATTTGAGCTGCTTGTCTAGTACTGACTTCAAGAAACTTTTGTAGCATGGTCTCCGTAACACTGGTAGATCATGTAGGGTCCCCTGACACTACTATGGGTCGGGCTGGAGTTACGCCGAGCGTTGCCGTTGTACTATTTCCATTAGCATTTTGAGTTGTACCAATAGCAGTTACTGGGTCGCCGACAGATGATGGAACTAGACCCACTGTACTAGTAGTATTTCCGACAACATTTGGAAGTGCGCCATTTGTAATAGCCGCATCGCCGACAGCATTTGGAGCTGCTCCCACTGTATTAGTAGTATCGCCAACCATGCCTGTGTCTATCCATTTGTCAATCCTTCGTAGAAGCTCGTTTGTTTCACCGGTTGCCTCTGCTTCTTCGAGATGAGTCACATCCTCCACTGCAACCTTATCTAGATCCGCTGGCTGCTGTGCTAGCGACTGCTGAGCCGATTCTCCACTCAAGAAAAAAGAGTTTGCAAACCCTGGAGGTTCTAGCGCTCTGCTTCTGGTGTTGTGATGACTAGGAAATACCAACGTCTGAGTTGTCAGAGGATACTTTGGAGGCCTACTCGCCAAAGCCTGATTGCCCTTACTCTTAGACCCCATTCGCCGAATATTTGCAAGATAAGACAAACGCACTCCTAACAACATTAAGATGTTCGCACTGTTAGTAAATGCCAAACAAGTCAGTGGAGGTAGTTGGAGAGCTTTTCAGAATATTATGAATGAATGACAAAGGTTGTAGACCTAACTGTATTATGCACAGAGCATGACCTAATCATGACAGTAAGGGCTAAAGTGATTGTTTTATTGAAAGTTTTAAGGACACAAACATCAAAATGTTTGAAGAACATTGAATTTTTCGATCAAAAAACGTACGACGGTAACATTTTAGAAAACTTGAAGAGTACCTTCATTATATCATGACTGGGGTTCCAATAAACTATCTTTATATAGAAAGACACTTATGATGACAACTTTACCATCGGTAAACAAGATCTCGCCTGAAAACAAACCTAAGATGACATCCTAAACTTGAAACACACCTAAAACTGGAAACTTTGGAATACTAACACTGCATGGTCTAGATCATACCAAAAATAACAATACTCGAAGGACATAGAAAACAATATTGAATTTTTCATGGAGACTGACAATATAAGCACCCTATAGCTAAAAATAACATTTTTTCACAAAGACAGAGAATGAAAGATATAATCTTATGGCTTATTCATAATATGAAAGTGAAATATGTGATGAAATCTAAGAGACATCATGACAGAAAGAAAGATGACGAGCTTAACACCTCACAGACTACTAAAATCATACAAAAATAGTGCTGCTTCTCAGAAACACACAACAAAGATGAAGTTTTTATGGCTAAACATGTTAGCGCAACAAAATACATGATGAATCCTAGCAAATTATGATGAAAAGAGCAAGTTCAAACCTCTTCTAGCGCCAAAATAGAACTGCGTAAAATCCAATAGAGAGATCTTACACAGTACACCCAAGTAATATAGACATGTTACACGCACAAACATTCATAACAACATAATATAAAGATAAAAGGAAAGGTTAGAGATACCGAACATTAATTCTTCATCACCACTTGTACAATCTCCCAAGGTAAATCTTATTAAGTAAAGTTAGAATACATCACTCACCTTACTGGTCTTTACTAATAATCTCTCACTTAAGAACCCTAATACTCAATACTGGGCTAGGGAGAGCAAGTAAGATACACTACTTTTCCTCTCTCTAAACCAAACTAAGATTTGTTCAACCCCTCACCCAAGAGGGGTATCTCACCTTTTATAGACGCCTACATAGTGGGTAACAACTAATACAGACAACTCTACATCTAACAGTTACTTGTCTTCTTTCGCCGACTTACAAGATCGGCGACCTTTACTTTTACCGTAATTTACCAGCGAACCCATTTTCTTCTGGATAAGGATTGCTGACGCGATTCCCACGAGTCAACAAGTCAACTCTGACAATATGACCGTTCTGATTCTTCTCATAACTGCTCAACTACTTCTCAACCACCTGCCGGTGACGTGTCCCATACTCGCTAAGTAGGGTTCGCTCACTCATTCCTCTTGTGTGATCACTGATGTAGCCTTCATCATATCGTACTTCTGTCTTTCAAACTAGTTCATTCGCTGAAGTTCTTTGTAGGTGATTCCATACTTCTCAGAGATAACATTCTTAGACGACTTCACCTCTAGGATGTCTCCGTACGGTGAAGGCATTTTCTACACTCACAGAGATGTCCTTCGTTGTTTACATTCCATCTCAATTTATTAGCTTCAAAGACTTCGACGATACCAGCCTTAAGTCTCATGCTTAATAATTGTATCCAAAGTTCATGCGAGAATAATTAAAACAACCCTAGGATAGCTTTAGGCTTTAGTTGGATTCCTGAAGACTGATGGCTCCATTGGTAATACACCACTTGAGAGAGATTAAGTTTTATGCTGCAAGCCTGCAAAAACAATCTCAAATATTCACTCTGCATCTATTGAGCTAAAGTTGGCGCATGTGATTCTAAAAGGTAATGGAAAGCTCAACTGGAAAGTATGGAAAATCCTCCCTTGCAGTGACTTGGTTTAGATATCATTTTTCCAGCCAGTTAATAACTACTGAGAAGCAATTATGGACTGTGTAGTATGGGCCAAGTTTTGGGCTTGTGTGCTTTTCTCCTTTATTTCCCTTTTACCAATAAAATTTCCCCACTTGTTATCACTAAAAAAAAAAAAAAAATTATTTTTTTTTCGTCTAAAAAGTAATGTAAATGCCCTTCTCAAGAGATTTCCATGTAATACTCTGATGGATCTACTAACACTGATGCTTGGTGGAAGGATAACATATTATTCTTTGACACTCGTAATCAATAACGACGTCCAGACACTTCTCGGCAATCTCTCCAGACATTTTTGAGCACCCTGATGCTATTTGGCCATTCAAAGTAAGGGTCAATAATCTATATCCCTCCCTCTTGCAAAAGATGCTCTCCCTCTGGCAATCAAAAGCCCATTACGCTGAGCATATCTGCTCAATTGCTAATGCTAGATTGAGTGATGCTTTGCCGTTTGCAGTACAACGCTGAATGAGCTGCCTCCTGAAGTATTCTGGATCCAAATTGCCGAAACTTCCCTTCACGGCGTAGTGACATGCGTACAATCTAATATATGAACTATGAACTATGAACTATAAAGATATGGGACATCAGAGCTGGAAGGCTGAAATTTCATGTTAACATGACATATCTAGCAAGTCAGGTCCCCTGCTGTGAGCTCACAACTTATGTACAGCAGAAAAATGGATGTCTGGGAGCCCTGCCTATAGTTAGTAGCCTAGTACCTCATTGTTGTACTCTCATTATCAAACATTTGTTCTGCTGGTACAAAGAGGTAACACTCACTTACTCACCGCAATAAATCTATAATAGCAATGCGACTTCATTCAACATTTATTAACAACATAAAGAAATTTGGCCTTCTCAAGTTTTTCTTTTAGTACCATAATATTGCATGCTTTCCCAACATTACACAATCATAACTGGTCGTATTATATAGTATAATACTAATGCTGATTGTTGAACCAAATTGGTCTAGGAGACAGTAAAAGAAGGGTTTTTATCTTGATTACAGAAGATTCATAAAGAAGGGTTTATACAAAATTAAATTGCAAATCATACATCCAATAAATAAGACATTAATATTACAATACAGATAGACAATATGGCTAATCCTTGCTGCATTACTATTCCTCGATTATTATCAATGGGAGTAGTTTACAATTAAAACTCAATCCGACTTGTCTTGAACATTGAGAAGAAAATTTGTTGAATATGCCCAGCAATTCAAGATTCAATTTCCATACCATTTGTCTCCAAGGAAAAAAGAAAATACCATGAGTTCCAAGGTGGAAAAGGATTGTATGTCTATTTTGGCTTCGTATGGTCTCTTTCAGTGGGTTCTTTGGTTATCCTTTGCTTGGAAAAGGTGCGCACAGACTAGTTGGTTGGGTATGTGATTTCTCAACTTCAGGCCATTTTTGTGGATGGTCATCTAGTTCCCACATTCTGATGCTCTAGTCAGTTTTGGTGAGAACTACTTGGTTCTTGGTTCAGTTTTTTGGGTGTTCTGCCTCGAGATCATTGCCTCTTCTATCATTTGGAGCTTCAACAATTAGCACGTGCATCTCATTTGTAGCTGATACATTTCCATATGCTATGCATATTTGTTGTATCTTTCTTGTGTTTATTGGGAAATCAGCTACTTATACTACTTGTGATATCAACAATAACTAAATAAAACAGACCAGTGTTTCAAAAAACCGCTTCAACTGTGAAGCCCGACAGGGAGAAGGAAAAATATGGTGGGGTTCCAATTTTATGTCACACCATATCCCGATGTTTAGGCACGCAGGCCAACCATTGGATGGTATTGGGGAAAAGCTGGCAGGCAATCTAAATCTCAATGTATCATTGTTGGAGGGGAAAGTTGAAAATGTGAAAGGGAAGGAATTTTGGATAAAAGACCAGTAGGAGTCCATGTGCCCTTATCAAAGTAAGATGATTTACCTAATTAAATTTGGCCCCATGAGTGAGTATTTGGCCCCATAAAGTTTTATACCCATCTAGGGATAGTTGCTATGGGATGTAAAAAAATTGAGGAATATACTAAGTTACCCTTCACTACTAATCTAACCTAATTTCATTTTATATCCATAACCACCACTTTTATATCCATAACCTTTCCCTCCTTCATTGCACCACCACCACCATTACCGCCGCCTCCATCACCACTACCATCACCGGCTCCACCACCAACGCCTCCACCACCATCAAAAACATAGATCTCATTAAGCTAACCACAAAAAGACCAAAAAAAAAAAACATAACAATAAAAAAAAATTACCCCATCACCACCACCGCCGCCTCCACTCCTCCCACCATAAATTTCATTAAGTAATTTTTTTCCCCAAAATCGGCGTATATTGGCCACCATATCAAACGATTGTTCTTCATTTTTAAAAAGAAAGAACTATAATCGGTGGTTATTGGTCACATTATATATACCGATTATAATGTAAAACCAGAATCGGTTTATATTTCTAGACATAAGTACCGATTTTGGTTGTTTTTTAAAACAGAAAAACTAAACTTTTTTCAACTGGAATCGGTGAATTTTGGTGCTCCTAAGAACCGATTATGGTTTAATCGGTCCATATACATCTGCATAAGTGCCGATTTTGCTACAATCGGTCCATATTCGTTAATAAGTGTACCGATTATATAGATAAAATTGGTATTGATTGGGAATTGAAAACATCATAAATTGAATACAAGTAAAACCAGAATCGGTCTTTATAAAGTGATATAAGTGCCGATTATGGTCGTTCTTAAAAACAAATTTTTTTTTTCCATTTGAGATCAGTGCTTGTTGGTGTACTTAAGGACCGATTATGTATACAATCGATAAATGTTTAATGACATAAACACCGATTAAGTTTAGATCCGCCCAGAATCGACACATATACACAAATACAATGACCGATTATGTTATCAACACCTGCTAGAACAATCCCAACCCAATCAATGACATTCATGACCTCCTTCAGATAAAAATGGAAAAAGAAACAGTATGATAATCAATTACAGCTAGTCACTTCAACATTACCAAGACTCCCGATAGCTTTGATAGCTTTAATGCTTACCAGCCCCACATTGGACTTCATCCGCAATAGTTTGCTTCTTTTATGTTGTTATACACAACAGGCAAATAACCCGGCGCCAATTCCATAATTCCACCCACTCCCTGTATCAAACCCATTCCATTAGTTCAACTCAAAATCCCAAGAAGTTTGTTTGCCCACAGTAAAACGCAATTTTATTTCGAAGAAGCAAACCTGTATTGCTTCAGAAATGAAACCACCAACACGAACACTAGTTCCATAATCAATAAGGTCTGTGCAATTTGTTTCGAAGACTAAACAGACTCGTTGCAACTGTGCTTGAACTGAACTGTTGTTCAGGCAATTTATCGAGCACCTGGTGTGCCTTTTCCTGGTGTTAAAGATCCAACCTTGCTGGTGTATTCTAACCCCGTCATAATGTTAGGGTTCTAGACCAAAACAAAAGGAAGAACACTAAATAAGCTAGAGAACCCTAGATAAAACCCTTTGAGTTGGGGGTTAGCCACCAACAATGAAGCAAGAATCGAGAGAAAGAGTAAGAAGAAGTTGAAAAACTCAATTGTATTAATTCTATGCATAAAACAGACTTAAAAGCAAGTATATATAGTGTTTAACATGCTTGGCATGCAAGTAATAAAGAGTAATAAATGAATCCTACTTAAACTAGGAAACTAGCTAGCAAACTAAATAAGGAAAGCAAGTGGTGTCGGTGTCGCAACATCCCACCCTGCTTGAAAATTGTGCTTGTCCTCAAGCACCAAATTCCGGAAAGCGCAAAACTAAGTCATCTGCATCCTCCCATGTCGCTTCTTCAGTTGAACGATCCTTCCATTTTATCAGCCACTTTGTGCCAGCACGATTCCCCTTTTTGAACATCTTTCGTTCCAAGATACTATGTGGTTCCCATTTATCATAATCAACAATAGCAGGCAAGGTTGGCTCGGCAACAGCAGAAGAACCAAGCTTAAGTTTCAGCTGTGAAACATGAAAAACTGGGTGAATACGGCTTGCAGCAGGTAATTGTAACTTATATGGAACTTCTCCTATCTTCTCAATGATGCGAAAAGGTCCATAAAACCTTGGAGAAAGTTTGGAGAATGACTGATTTGAAACAGTGGATTGTCTGTAAGGTTGGAGACGTAGAAATACCCAATCATTCACCACAAAACTTCTTTCAGTTCGATGAGCATCAGTATAAGTCTTCATTCTTGTTTGTGCAGCTTGCATATGAAATTTCAATAGCTTCAAAGTATGATCCCTAGCTCGCAAATTGAGATCAACATCATGAACAACAGTGGAACCAGGAAGATAGTTCGAGATAGATGGTGGAGCACGACTGCATAATGCTTGATATGGTGTCATATTGATGGCTGAGTGATGACTGGTGTTGTACCACCATTCAGCCCATGGCAACCACTTTGACCACTCAATTGGCTTGACACTAGCAAAACAACGCAAGTAACATTCAAGAGTTCTATTTGTTACCTCTGTCTGACCATCAGATTGCGGATGATAAGCCGAGCTTTTACATAATTGAGTGTCTTGGAGAGCAAAATATGCTTCCCAAAAATTGCTCATAAAGATGGAATCACGATCACTGACAATGCTCTTAGGCATTCCATGTAAACGTACCACTTCTCGTACAAACACATCAGCTATGTCAGCAGCGGAATAAGGATGTGCAAGAGCTATGAAGTGCACATATTTTGATAGTCGATCCACAACAACTAGAACTGAATTCTTGCGATTAGATGGTGGTAGTCCATCTATGAAATCCATCGAAATATCCATCCAAACATCAGCAGGTATAGGTAGTGGCTGCAATAACCCTGGAGGTGCTATGGATTCTGACTTATTCCTTTGGCAAATGTCGCAATGAGCAATGAATTCCTTGATTGATGTTTTCATTCCTTTCCAATAGAAATTCTGTTGGAGACGTTTATACGTACGTAAGAAGCCAGAATGACCACCAATAGGTGATGAGTGAAACTCTTGAAGAAGCTTAGAACACCATGTTGAAGTAGATACCACCACAATACGGTTTTTATAGCGCAGCACGCCATTAATAAAAGAGTAATGAGTTTGCCTATTAGGAAGTGCACGTATCCTTTCAATAAGAATGTGCATCTCAGGATCATTGATGGTTTCCTAAATAATAGAAGTAACACCTGCAAAAACTGGTGCAGTAATTGCAGAAAAAATTGGCCCTGTATGACGAGATAAGGCGTCTGCTGCAACATTTTCTTTACCCTTGCGAAAGATAATTTCGTAGTCGTAGCCTAGCAATTTACTTAACCATTTCTGCTGTTCCATAGATGAAATTTTTTGATTCAGAAAATACTTCAGACTTTGATGGTCAGTATATATCTTGAAATGCCTACCAAGTAAATATGGTCTTCATTTTTGGACTGCAGAGACTATTGCAAGCATCTCTTTATCATATATAGACAAGTTAAGGTTCTTACCAGACAGACCTTTGCTAAAATATGCGATTGGCCTACCGCATTGCATCAAAACAACTCCTATACCATTGCCAGAAGCATCACATTCCAATGAAAATTCCTTGGTGAAATCAGGTAGGATCAAAACCGGAGTTGTAGTCAATGCTTGTTGGAGTAGTCGAAAAGCTTTAGTAGCTTCATCAGTCCATAAGAATGCATCCTTCTTTAATAACTGTGTTAAAGGTGCACAAATCTTACCAAAATCCTTGACGAACTTTCGATAGTAACCAGCTAATCCCAAGAATCCCCTCAATGCTTTAATTGTAGTTGGAATTGGCCAAGATAAAATGCTTTGTATCTTCTCACTCCTACTGCTACTCCCGTAGATGAAATTACATGGCCAAGATACCCAACCGACTGTTGTGCAAATGTGCACTTAGATTGTTTGACAAACAACTGATGTTGTCGCAACACCTCAAACACTGCAGATAGATGTTCCAAATGCTCTGACATATTTTTGCTATAAAGCAGTATGTCATAAAAAAAAACAAGGACAAACCTTCTTAAATAGGGCCTGAAGATGTGATTCATGAGACTTTGAAATGTTGCTGGTGCATTTGAAAGTCCAAACGGCATAACTAGAAACTCATAGTGGCCATCATGTGTTCGAAAAGCAGTTTTATGAATATCTGCTTTATGAAGTCGAATTTGATGATACCCAGAGCGTAAATCCAGTTTTGTAAAAATGCTTGCGCCATGAAGTTCATCAAGCAGTTCATCTACCATAGGAATAGGAAATCGATCTTTGATTGTTAGCTTGTTGAAAGCTCTATAATCAACACACATCCGCCATGACCCATCCTTTTTACGTACCATTAAAATCGGAGAATAAAACGGACTGGAACTTGGTCGAATCAAACCTGCTTGTTGTAACTCAGAAACTATCTTCTCAAATTCATCCTTCTGAAAATGCGGGTAACGATAAGGACGCACATTGACTGGAGCAGATCCTTTCTGTTTGATTATGCTGATTGCTATCTTAGGGTCGATAAATTTGTGAGGAGAAAATCGTTCACGAACTAGACAGCAAAACTGTGGCCATGTTGGCTGCTGAATTGTAGTCTTCTTCCATCGAAACCATGCATTAGCATCACCCTTAAGGTGTGCAGAAGCTAGTTAAACCTTCATAGTATTAGCAATACCATGCCAGGTAAAATATTGCTCAGCTTGAAATATCCAACCATCCGGGTCATCACCATCAAAAGTAGAGAATTTTAAGTTAACTGGTGGAGTACGAGCAGGGTTTTCAAGAATTCCAGTACCATTATTGTGATTCGTATGTTGAGGATTTCCATTACCATTAGTATCTTGAACTATAAGCTGAGGAAGAACTTCTTGAAATATAGTACGTAGCGATTTTGTTAGTTCTGTGCTTAAAGCTTGCGTCAAGCTTGATGTAAGAGTTTTTTCATGTTCAGCCAGATCAATCTTACGATTAGCTCTATCTTCTTCACGAATTAATTTTTCTTCAGCACGAAGTTGCTTGCTCTGTTCTTCATGAAGCTCTCGATCTTTGGTGACAGTCTCAACAAGTTTGTCAAGCCTCTCTGTTATACCAACAATGCTTTCTTGAACGGTCTTGAGATGTTCTGTATAAGACTTTTTTTTTTTTTTTTTTTTTTTTTTTTTTTTTTTTTTTTTTTTGAAGATACGATGAAGGAGCGGAAGATGTGATAAAAAGAAAAAAAAATTGGTCGAAAATTGATGAATGAAAGTAACCTGCTCTGATCCAGATGTTAGGGTTCTAGACCAAAACAAAAGGAAGAACACTAAATAAGCTAGAGAACCCTAGATAAAACCCTTTGAGTTGGGGATTAGCCACCAACAATGAAGCAAGAATCGAGAGAAAGAGTAAGAAGAAGTTGAGAAACTCAATTGTATTAATTTTATGCATAAAACAGACTTAAAAGCAAGTATATATAGTGTTTAACATGCTTGGCATGCAAGTAATAAAGAGTAATAAAGGAATCCTACTTAAACTAGGAAACTAGCTAGCAAACTAAATAAGGAAAGCAAGTGGTGTCGGTGTCGCAACACATAACCCCTTCCCTGCAATTTAACACATTCATACACACACAATTCACAATTATAACTCATTCCAGACTCTGAATTCTTTAATTCTCTCCCCATTCAATCACCAATTCATGGCAGGAAGCTTGTTTTCTTCACTGATTTATACGGGCAAGAACTGACCCATTTGAACACTAACCACAGCTCGCTTCTTCTCTTCAAATTAATCTCCCATGAACCCTTGTAAACCTACAAAAACAAAAACAAATCCTATCATCAAAGATCGACTGATATATAACACACAAGGTCAAATGACTCAGATCCAAAAATCAACAAACAAATTAGGGTTTCACTTACAATTCAAATTTCATGGTGGCAGTAGTTGTTGATGGGGGTGGTGGCAATTGTTGGTGGTGGTGACGGCGTCGGCAGATTTTAGAGAAGTAAAGTGAAACAAGGTAATGGTGGTTGGCAGCGTCGGCAACTCTGGTTGTGGTGGTAGTTTTTTCAATGCTCTTGGCGGCGGCGACAGTTGTTGGTGATTGTGGTGGCGCGCTGCAACGGGAGGAGGAAGAAGAAGAGAACATTTTGTTTTTGAAAGAAAGAAGAATAGAACCTATATGAATCATGATTTTAGTTTAAGTTTAGGTTAGGTCATTATCTATCTTAAGGGTAAAACAGTCTTTTTTATAAGGAGTTTTCCGATTTTACTATATACTCCCTCCGTTTCAATTATATAGGCGGAGGGACCAAATCTCTTAGATTAAGAAGACATTTTTAAAGTCATAAATTTCCATGTTTTTTCTTGCTTTGCCCCTTGTCTTATTCTCTTCACAAGTACCTATGTATTATTAATAAGGGCAAAAGTAGTAAAAAACCATCTTGATATTTGTACTCCGCCTATAATTTGAAACATGAAATAGTTCATTTTCCGCCTATATAAAAGAAACGGAGGGAGTAGTATCCACGAGATTATTTTTCATGGGGCCAAATTTAGGGAGGCTGATTTAATGATTCAACACTCCGGGCACCATTTTGCACGGTCATGGCGCATAATACAACAGTTCGGTCATTTTTAAGTCCTCAAAGATGTAGTTGTGTCCCGAAAACTATAGTATTTGGTCCTACAAACAGTAAAATACCGTAAGCCTAGTTTTGGTCGCGCAAAAATGTTTGATTTAGGACGTGCAGGTGGTACAATTTACAAATTTGCGTTGGACATACCTGTCCTTCCCTACGAAAAAAAAAATCCCGTCTCTGATTGTTGACCTCGGCAAAAGTGACATTCATAACATAATGATGGCGGACTGATTCCCCTTCCCTAGGTCCAGGTCTCCTACGGATAAATTTGTAAAAATTTCTATCACAAATTTTAAGTTTTCAAACTGATTTGTGTGTACAAAACCCTAACAAGGTTTTTTTTCCTCACGTCACTGGGGCTTGAAAGTTTTGGGGCAGATTCTGAAATTTTTTGAAAACTCGATCACCCGGGTGTAATTAGGCTATCCCTTATCTCAATGTCTAAAATACCCCCACACATATTAAGCTACCGATTAACTAAAAACAAGTTACCGATTAAGCTAACCTAACTACAAATTAATCTACTTAGCCACCGATTAGCTTAGGTTGTTTTATTTTTGTTATTTTGAGAGAGAGTTAGAAGAAGAAGAAGAAGAAAAAGAAGAAGAAGTTTTTTTTTTTTTTGAGATGGTTGTTTTGAGTGAGATTGAGCGGGGTGAATCTTCTTCTCTTGAAGGTGATCATGCTACAAATTCATCTTATGTGGAGGAAGCCATGGATTGTTGGAACTCTACCACTCTAGAGAAAAGCCATGAACAAGAGTGTTTGGAAGAAAATCAAGAATCAAAGAAGGGAAAGAAAGTGAACTCGACTCCAAATGATCAGGTAGTTCTCTAATTTGAAACCCATTAGCTTGTAATGGTTGATTGACGTATGAAAAATTAAAGTTTGCATGCCTTGAATGTTGCAGTTAGAATATTCGGTAGATCCAGACCATTAATAGAGCCACCGAATATCCCAACTACCATCCGTACATGCACAATAAAGTAACCATTCGGTTGCTCGAAATCTCTTCTAAGCTACCGAATGTATACTCGGTAGTCTAAGGTGATTTAATTAGCTACCGAGTTGTACTCGGTGGCTCAAATGGTTACCGAATCATATTGATTTTTGGTACAGAATATTGGCCAAACCTCATCTATATTCGGTGGCTTAATTAGCTACCGAGTGATGCTTTCCAGTACTACTCGGCAGTTTGTCTTTTTCATCGAGCTACCGATTGTTGTTAGTTTTCCAATTTAGTTGTCTAATGTTTTCAATCTTCTTTGTAGCTTGTACCCTTTGGGGACCTTCCCGAGGATGATGTTGTTGATGTTGTTGAATATGATTCATATTTGCGACCCAATACCTCCTCACACTATCTAACTGACTTGGTATGCCTCCTTCACTTGTATTTATCTATGATTTTATCCCGTTATGGTTGGTTTTCTAATTGTTCTGATTTTCTCGTCTAGACATGGAAAGAGAGGAAAGATGCAAAGGCTTGGCTTGAGGCGCATGCAAAAGAGATCATGTGCGTAGTAACCACGGGTCGAAATTCAAAGTGGAATAGATTTGAAATGATTTGTGAGTGCGGTAGGAAGGATGAGAGTCATAAAGCAAAGGGTTATAAGTATGTAAAGAAGACCCACGTGATTTACAATACTCATTCAAAGAAGACCTATTGTCCGTTCAAGCTTCTTTTTAATCTAGGACGTGATGAATTGTGGAGAATGAAAGTAATGAATGGTTATCACAACCATGATGATCCGGAAAGTCTTGTTGGGCACGTTCCTTATGCTAAGTTGACTCCACCTCAAATGGATCTTGTAAGGGCGATGATGGGCACAAGTACCGGGAATCAAATCCCCACTATGATAAGGGAGCAAGACCCCAACAACTTGTCTACTTTGACTACAGTTAAAGCCGCGCAAGCCATGTTTAAAAAGCTGGATTGGGATGGTCGATTGATTATGTCTCAATCGGCTTGGTTATGCGAGCAACACAACTACACAATGAGAAGACAAACCATTAACGGGGAAGTGAAACGTATTTTTTTGGCGCATCCGGATATGATTAAACTTGCAAGATGCTTCCACCAATTTTTGTTGATTGACTGCACCTACAAAACCAATAAATACAATATGCCGTTGATCAATATTGCTTGCCACACATCGGACAAACAAAGTTTCACCGTGGCTTGGGGATTGATGGATAGGGAGATCGAACCAAGTTATGTTTGGATGTTGAACAAGGTGAAGGGTCTTTACAATCCGGGTGAAATTCCAAACGTTTTCGTTACGGACAACGAACAAGCCTTGATGAATGCCATCCAAGAAGTATTTCCGGGCTCCCACAATATTCTTTGCACTTGGCACATCCAATGTAACATCAAAGCGCGTTGCAGAAAGCATATTCAACCGAAAAGGCGTCCAAAAGGTGCGGACATTGAATTAGAGGAACGAGAACGTCTTAGTAAACTCATCTATGAACAACGAGAGTTAGAGGAAAAAAGGTTTGAGGAGGAGTTTAAGGATGGTAACCGATTATTTTTGCTATTTCAAAAAGGATGGGATAAGATTGTTTGGTCTATGACCGAGGCAGAGTATGAACTGAACCTGGAGGCTTGGATATTCGAGTGGAGTCATAACCCAAAACACAAGTTGGCAGTAGAGTATTGTCAAAAACAGTGGTTGCCGCTAAAGAAGATGTTTGTTCGTGCATGGACATATGATTATCAAAACTATAAGAACGAGGCAACAAGTGTGGTGGAGGATCAACATGAGAGACTGAAAAGAATTCATCAAGGAGGTCAAAATGGGGTTGTGTCGCTCCAACATGGTATTCACGAGTTCACCAAGCGTGATTTGACTAGAATAAAGGCAAAAATGGAGTGGAGTAAGCAAAGATATTTTAGAAAATACAAAGGTCATCCACTTCTTCGTGGTTTAACTTCTAGAGTGTCGGGATGGGCCATAAAGCACATGATGAGAGATCATAAGTGGTATATGGAGCACGGTGTGCCGAATGATAATTGCAATTGTAAGACGATGTCGGGGATTGGACTACCTTGTCCGCATAAGCTTGGTAAGTACGTACACAGAATTGATATGAGAGACATTGATCCATTTTGGAAGCAACTATCTTTCACTCCAAATACCTCAAAGAACCCCCAAGTTGCTTTTATGGAAACACCGTTGTGTCATCAAATCGCTACAATGTACGACGAGAACGATTTTTCTCAAAAACAAAACCTCCACGACGACTTGGAGGTGGCAATGCACCCCTTCTTAAATTTAGATGAAGAACCAATGAAGCAAAAGCCACCAGGAAGACCGCCAACCCTTAAACCAAGAAAACTAGAAAGACTGGAGTTGAAGAATATGAAGATTTCTGCCACAAAGCAGCAGAATTCTTCTGAGTGTGATCCTTCTCTGCATGAGCACACTGACTTTACACCGGATCCGGTTCCAAAAAAAGGGGACGACCCATTGTTGACAAGGGAGAATGTTCAAGGCAAGTGAAACCAAATTCGTCGACAAGGGAGAGTGTTGGTGATGTGTTGGTAAGAACTACAGTACGTCCTCCCATTCTCTCTCAACATTATTTAGAAGAACTTCCGGAATGTGTACGGAAGTTTGTTTTAGCAATCGATGATGTTCCACGTGATGGAAATATTGTGGTTTTCACGTCGTTGTGGAGCAACTTGGAATACGACAACAAGTTTTTATTGACTACCTCACTCCAGTGGGATATACAAGGAAGAAGATGGGAGAGCAACTCCTCAAGGACAAGGAATTCTATATTAGAATGATGTTGGAAGGTAATCGTAGGGATAAATTGAAACAATTCAACGATGATCTTGCCCGTATTAATGGCCGAAAGAATATGAAGACAGTTTTTCCCATGCGAATGCCATGGTGTGGATATCTAATTGCGGACTCATTAGATTGTGTTGTCCATTATTTTTCGATTGGGATAAGTCATTGTTCGACTTTTGTACCTACAAGATCGGTTTGTACGGAGGAAAACGTGGGTAGAAGAGTCGTCATAGCGTTTATAGGCCCCGACCATTTCATTGGTTTGAGGTTAAAAGAAGATTGTCCCCTACCTCCCATGGCAAGGTATTCAACCCATTTTCCAGACAACCACTGTAGTGCTTGGATTGAGAAGTATGCGTTCCGAGCGGCACGACTGATGTGGAATAAGGTATGTATCTTAGTGTGGATGAATTTTGGGCCTTTTATTGACAATATATCTTGATTGGAGCAAGCTTTTTGGGTTAAATGAAATTTGTACTTGGAACATAATATGTTAAATGCACTTGTTTGGATTTCTGTTCTTATATTCGGTAGCTCCAAAATGCAAATTATATACCAGACCTTCTAACCTCAGAACTCAGTATTCGGATATATGTCGGAGCATACGTCTTAAGATACATATAATGTTGTAAATGCTTGAATGCGCCTCCATGTCGTATGTCCCAAAGTACATTGGTTTGTGCCACCTTGAACCACAAGATAAATAGAAGTTAGTTACAACCTTCAAGATTGTATGAACATTGGAAGTGTAAAAATACTCACTTGGTCTTGGATGGAACGAGAGCCATGAGATCGTCTAACCCATTTTTGAATCCGAATATAATCTTTGAAGATCATCTTTAGGTGGTCGAATGCGTCACTTAAGTGCCTCCATTTACGGCCTTTTGGATTCCCATCTAATTCAACGTGGATTTCTTTAACTCTCTTCCAAAACATTGAGTGGCGTTCTGCTGGTCGTTCAAGGTACACTGGACTAAACGATTTGATAACCATAAGCTCGTCTTCATTGGTGAAACAAATATAATCACTCATTTTTCTTGAAGATCAGTTTTGGTTTTGAGAGGGCAAGATCAGTTTTAATTGAGAGGAAAAAACGGGTGCAGAAACTAATCTTAAATAGAGGAACCAGCCCCAACGGATACATTTGTCAATAAATTACCTTTGTGGTTGAGAGTTACGAGGTACATTCGGTAACTCCATATAGTTACCGAATAGCTATAAAGTACCAAATTTGAAAGTAAATATATTCGGTAGGCAGTAAAACGCATATATACTGCCGAATTTTAAATTCGGTAACTCCATAGAGTTACCGATTAGCATGTAAACAAAGCTATATTTGCCCTTCAAAGGACCCAGGTCTAGTAAGTGGCGTGGGGATCATCGACTAATAGCCAATCGGTGATGAATGTCGTTGAGTGCTTTAGCAGCATCTTCAGAATCCATCCATGTCGAAATCTGCGAGCCCCGTTCCGCTGCCTCCATAGCGTCTTGAAAGCTAATTTCTGAAATTGTTAAAAACAAAACTTTAGTGTGCAAATACACCATGATTGGATCAAGCTGGAAAACGAGAAGATAATACTCACATCTTCTTCCGAAGTTTGTTCGTCTTGAAATGGAGAACCTATCAGTTGACATATTATACAATGCTCTCTCATATCACCTTTGATGTAGTCAAATCTATTTGCTAGTTTCTCCCACGTGCGTTCTTTGGTATTCCCGGTGATGCTGTGATAATGAACCCCTACACCCTTCCAAAACGAGACGTAACCAGCATTTGGATGCTTATTGTAAAAAATGATGAACGCAGCTACCAACGACCCATCCTCCTCGTCATCCCATTGCGCAATGTTTGTCATTGGTGGATTTTAAATCTCATATAAGTGGTTTGAGCTTACAAAGTTGGGTAATATTTGTGTGGCTATTGTTGGGAAGAAGGTTTTTCTTTTATAGAGATATCCCCAAACGACACTATTTTTGGGTAAAAGTGCCTAAAAATTTCCCAAAAAAATTGAGTCTTCATATTCGATAGATCATTTCCCTACCGAATGTACCTAAATTTATGAATCTTTATATTCGGTAGAGTATCCTCCAAATCGAGCTACCGAGTACTGTAGCCGTTCTGAAAATGTGTACTTTTTTTCAAAATATATATCCGTTGGGCATTCAACCAAAGCCACCGAGTAGTTGCTATAAATTCAATCTTCCCCAAACCCATTTCCTTAAAAAAAATAAAAATTGAAACCCATCCTATCTTGCCTTCTTCCACAATGGCAAGTTCATCTTCAAATAACAAAAGGGTCATTCGATCACCACAACAAATACTTTCTTTGTTACGGAAACCGAAGGAACCTATCTCAACACCTCCTCCATCATCTCCTCCAACATCTCCTCCCTCATCTCCACCTCCTCGTAGACGTTATCGAAACTTCACTCATAAGCTAGTTCATGAATACTTTTATGAGTGTACTCCATCTCAAAAACCATTATCTCCTCCTCCATCAACACGAAAGAAAGCTAGTTCCGCTCCGTTTACGTTGGAAGAAGATCTACGTCTTTGTAAAGACATTATGTTCTATTATGAATTACAAAAAAGTCTTGGTAAACAAAACAATATATCGAAGTATTTTATATCGAAATCGTGCAAAGACATCAACTGGAACTCCATTTGGATTTATATCGAAGAAGACTTCCAGTATCAATCAAAACAATATGTGCGAGATGCAAGAGGCCTGTCAGATCGATGGTGGATCATACACCAAAACGCACATGATTTTATGCACTTTCGTCGCTTGGTCGGAGCTTAACTTGGGAAAGATGTTACGGAGGATGAAGTATATATTGCGACTTCGAAGGTATGGAAACAAGGGAAAGGTAAAGATTTCGAGTACGAACCACATTACGCCGAACTAAAGAGTTTCCTCATTCGCTGGAATGTTTGTTGATTTAATTTCAATGTAATCCATTAAGTTGTTAGTTAATGAAATTTTATTTGTCTAAACCAGTAGTGTAACTTATATTCCTTGTAGAACCGAGGGTCATTCCAACTTTTATGGTATGCAATACATACTCGGTAGCAACAAAATGTAACCGAGTAGTGTATCTTCTAACTGAACTTAGGAACTCGGTAGCAACAACAAGCAACCGAGTAGTGAATCTTCTAACCAACAACAGTACTCGGTAGCAACCACAAGCAACCGAGTGGTGTATCTTTTAAACAACAATAATACTCGGTAGCTTAAAAATGCTAAATAAGGGGCCGATTATTCCTATTTCTAAAGACAAAATGACAATTGCAAAACCAGGTATAATCGGTAGCTTCATAAATTAAAATTAAGCAACCGAGTAGTGTTTCTATTCTGACAATAGAGTGTTACAAACGTAATAAAACATGAAATCCGAACACATTAAAGGTCTAAAACAAACAAATGCAATCCAAACACATTAAAAGTCCAACATCTTGCGACAAAAGTTTAACAAACCACTTACTTCAATTACCACGGCCACCACCACGACCACCAGCACGGCCTCGTTTAGAACGCATTATCTTCGGGACTCGTTTAGCAGCTCCACCTCTACCACTTTCATCAGCATCGTCTTCTTGATCAGCACTGGTTGAATCCAACGGACGCTTGCTCCTCTCCAATGGCTCACCAGTCTCTTCATACTGCGTAGCATATGCTTCATTATCAAAATTCAAGATAATTTCACAGGTTTCTGTGATTTTTCTTGTCCTCAAAGGCTCTTTTAGCCTGAGATGTCCCATAATAGAGGTAGTTGCAAACTCAATTCTTCGTTTCTGTATGAAATTCCAATCATAATTCAACACATTTAAACCATAATTTATAATTTAAACCAAAATTTAAGAAAATTTAACAAGAATACGTACCACTCTAGCAACCATAGCTTTGGGCAATCCCTTAAGGAGAGACCCGCAGGTAGTTGTGCCGCCACCCTTTGTTGGAGGTAATCTAGTTGATATTGGATGATTCCCATGTTGACGAATCACAAAGGGGTGAGAAACATTCCGGTACCATTCCATGTATTCCGGCGCCACATCACCCTGTCCCACAACCCATTCGCCAATATTCAAGATAAACTAATTTCTCACATTCCACTGAGTCGCTATGGTTGGAGCTTTGTTGTGTTCTACCATGATTGAATCTTCTGTCCATCCACAACTATCAATATCAATTTTGTTCCACCCTTCGCGCATCATCCTCCAAGGTTCTCCTTGTACCATCCCTAGTTGACGCAGTACACGAGTTGGATTATACATCACATAGTCAAGAGGGTGCCACAAACCCCCAAAAAACCATCTCAGCAGGACACGGGATATATCCGAATTATCCTTCCATGGATCAAAGGTAATGTCATCAACCGTAATGTTGTCGAACTGAATCCGGAGGTCAATCAATTCTTGTGCTTGGATGTGTTTTCTCGCCTGAGTTTGACCTCTAGTGTATATCCACCTCTTCCCATAACCTTCAGTCGAGTTCCATTTATCATCTTTAGTTGCTCGCTTGATTTTCTGGAAATGTTCGTAACCCCAAACCTAGGTATATTACACAAAATGTTAGAAGTTGCAAGCGAAATACAAAATTGGGAATCGAGGTTTATGGTGATAGATTACCTGAAGTATAGCAACATTTCCTCCAATTTGAGCAGTATTTTGCCTCGAGGCAGTCCTCATCTCCTTCAGAAGGAATGCAAGGCATGCAGTTCCCCAAGCGTAGGTCTTGACCTTGTCAAGATCCTCCAACAACTGTAAATGGTTGACATCGACCCTACTACCTGTCTTGTTGGGGAAGATGACACACCCAATGAGATAGAGCAAGTACGCCGTAGCCGTATGCCTGCAAGTTTCTTTAGATATCCCCAACCCCTGTTGTTCCCGCGCTGCAGTTCCGCTAAACTGCTCCCTTAGTGATTTAAGGTCGAGCTGTCTATTCCTGTATGTGGCACACTTTTTCCACTCCTCTTCATACTTAGCCGGCCTCCAACCAAAGCATTCTAAAACGAGACGGTCGAGCTCTTTCCAATCAACACAAGGTGTGTAGCCATCTTCACCCGCCTTGCCCCCAGGCGAGAGTTTAGTGATAAAGTGTGCATCTTCTGGAGTGATTGTAACCTCTCCACAAGGCATATGCATAGTGTCGGTCTCGCCATAAAAACGCACGATGAGGGCTGATATGATGACCCTATCATGGTCTATCATGGAGTTTTCAACAGCTGGCAACAACCCCGAGGCCTCCACATGTGCAAGAGCTTCGGAACAAAGATCTTCTATGGGCCACAACTTCATTTTCCCCGCCGAAGATACAGGTTTCAGAATGCGAATTGCTTCCACATGATCCTAGGAAAACAACATAAACATGACTATAGGTATGCAACAATAGGTAACCAAATAACTAAAAAAAAAAAAAAATGGTTGAACCTCTTACCTCGGCACAATAGATTGTTTGCGCCCAAGAATTTTTGTAACCAAAAAGCAATGCACCACCATCGTTAGGGGTTCCAGGAGGTTTTTCGTCATCGTGACCTGCGATCATTTTGAAATTCAAGTGGTCCTTACTTTTCTTATTAACATTATCTTCTACTTGATCAGCAGGTTCTTCTTCTTCTTGTTCAATCTGAGTTGTAGGTGCAGGAGCAGCTGTAAGGGTAGAAAATACCTCGGCGATATAAAGCATCTGAGAAGA
>JAJJMA010126379.1:0-17598 GCA_023529015.1 Papaver nudicaule | reverse complement strand
CACTCTCATGGGCCTCGCTCTTTGCTACCCTTGGTTGCTTCAATCTTCTGCTGCTCCTTGGCTGGATCGTCCATCTTCGGTGACCGCCTTTATCATCCAATCCCAGCTCGTCGTACTAATATGTGGAGGATCCTTTTGTATTCATACGTTGTTGGCTCCTCATTGGTCGAGGTTTCTGCTCTCCATAGCTGGCTGGACCAATCCCCAATCGACAAACAACTTATGTCCTGCTGTCAACAGCATTAAATGCGGTGTGAATACTCCTTAACGTGTCTACTTTGGCCTAATATCCTAGGTTGATGATCCTTCGATCTCCTCCCTTGGATTTCGTCGTCTCGTGATGAGATGTTGCTTTTCTGAGATATGCTTTTATCCTTCGCGGTTCTCATTGCCTCCATACGTAACCTCCGGAGATGGCGCCACGTGTCCATCCGAAATTGTGCATTAACAAATGCTAACGCTAGGCAGTGTGTTATTTGATTTTGACCAAGATGTTAAGTGGTAACGCCGAGAGCTACGTAATGTCTCTGACCTTAATGTAAATCTTGATCGTCTTCTCAAAGCTTCTCAAGCGGACGTGGAATGGATTAAGAGTGAGCGTGATAATGCTTCCCGTTTAGCAGAACTAGAGCGTAAGTCCAAGGAGAGAGTTACTGCGGAGCATATGAGAACCTCTTCTCTATTAAAAGATGAGAAAGCGACCGTTACTCGACTATCTTCTCAACTAGTTTGTAAGACCGCCGAAAGGGATGTCGCTCGTCAGGAAATTCAACGCCACAAAGATTTCGCCCAACTCCATGGAGACCGAGCTAGGAAATTAAATGAAGAAAATAACTCTCTTAGACTCAGAATCAAACAAGTTGTTGGTCCTTGTTCTGATCAAGAGATTTTAAGTAAATTGGATCAGATTAATGTTGCCAGGAGGGTATTCGTATGCATGTGCATGAGCTAGAAGGTAGTTTTCTTAGGATTTTCATACTTGCCCGGCGATTCTATTAATTGCCTCTGCCTCTGTTCTTATTTGCCTCTACTTTCTTTCAGAGAAAAACAAGGCACTTGAGTCCCAGCTTCAACAACAATCTGCTGCCGTCAAGGAACATGAAGGATGCGTATCCAAGATTGCTCTATTGGAGGAAAATGCCAAGGAACATCTATCATGTGAAGAAACAATGCATAGCTTAAGGACAAAACATCTTCAATGCTCTGGCAAAATCATCAATCTTGAGAATGATATCAAGGCTCTTCAAGGCTTCAAAGAGAAATTTGAAACTGAAGTCTCCAAGACTGCCAAACTTCAGAATGCGCGTGATACTCTACAGATTGAGTTGAATCTTGCTAGGAAAGAAGCACAACAGCGGGATGCGGAGTATATTAAAAATGTGAATATGAGCGGTTTTGTTGCCATCCAGCTATACTTGGCTGACTTTTGTCTAAAGCACAACATAAAAATACCTGCGGCGTATGCTCCTGCCATTCTTCCTCCAGGTATGTCTGTGGGTACTCCTCCCGCTACTACTGATGAAAGGGACGCCGAAGTAAACGAAGAAAATGTCGGCAACGAAGGAGACACTAAGGATGATGAAGATGAAGAGAGAGAGTCTGAGTCTGAAGAGGATGAGAGTGAAGATGATGAAAATACCCGTGATAATCCTGACGGAAATGGCAATACTCCAGCCACGCCTCTGCAAGTTGCCAAGGGAAAAGACGTTGTAACCGCTGACAATCAGGAGATTGATGACAACACGTTTAATGCTGACATGAGAATGGCTATGGACAATTCCAAGAAGCCTACTGAACTTCAGGTTATCAAGGATGGATCCTCAACCAGCCAGCATCCTTAGTCATACTATTCAAGCTTTCTTGCTTTGACTAGCATATGCTACTTTTTATTTTAGCAGCTTTCCCTGTATAATGTTTGCTTAGCGTAAATGAACTTTTATTTTTATATAAGTATCACTAAGACACCTGTTTGAGCGACCCTGCTTCTTTTTACCTCTGATATAATCAAATCCGCTTGGCCCACATGATCCGCTAATGGTTATTCCAATGGTCCATATCACAGCCTTCCGTTATACATTGTTACTTGTGCCCGTTGGCGATCTATTATAAGTGGGGTGGTTTACCTGATAGGTGTTTTATATTTTTAAGCCATCACTTACAGATCAACAAGTAACACGCAAGGACTTATAGTTTCAATGGCCAGATTTACCCTTATCCATAGCTTTATCATTAGTATCCCAATTGGTTTGTTATACCCAGCGAGTAAATCATGGCTTACAATAATTTACACATTCTGCCTTGGCGGCTGTTAACGGCTTTAATGATGGTTAGCCATTCTGACTTAGTGAACGGCCTTTTAGCCCTTAAGATCTTAAACAATGTTTCCACAGCGTATAAAATTTAGCTTTTAAATATATTTTTGGCAATTCTGCCTTATCGTATGGCCTTTTGGCCTTTGAGGATTTATGGAAATTTTGCCTCAGCAGATGGCCATGTAACCTTGAAAATTTATGGCAATTTTGCCTCTGTAGATGGCTATGTAAGCCTTAAAAATATATGGCAATTTTGCCTCTGTAGATGGCTATGTAAGCCTTGAGAATATATGGCAATTTTGCCTATGTAGATGGCTATGTAAGCCTTGAGTGGAGGTCGCCATACGTAAAAAATTTAAAGACACAGTGATTTGTTAACGGGGTTCGGTGCCTGTTAGCAAACCTACGTCCCCGGATCTTATTTACCGCTGATTACAAAGGCTAATAAGATGTCTTGGGTATTATGCCCGCCCAAGACTTCAGATTTTACATGCATCTTCAAGGATAAAATCTTTTAATAAACTTGGCATTCCAAGGGTGCTCAAGTTCTTTGCCATGCTCGTCTATCAACACATAGGCTCCACTTCCAGCTGCACGTTTTATAATGTAAGGACCTTCCCAGGTTGGCTCCAGCTTCTTGCATCCTTTCTTCTTCTGATACGGCGGAATCTCACGTAATACAAGGTCGCCGGGTTGATACTCTCTTGGGATGACGCGCTTGTTGTATTCCCTGGCTAGACGGCGATGATAATTCCCCATGTGCGTTAAGGCGATGAGCCGCTGTTCTTCCAAATCATCTAACTTTGCCAAGATTAAATCTGTATTCAAATTCTTTTCCCAAGCTTCGCGTTTTGTTGTTGGCAGTATGACTTCTGATGGAAGTACCGCCTCTGCCCCAAAAGTGAGTAGGAAGGGAGACGCTCCAGTTGCTTCTCTAACTGTTGTCCTGTAAGACCACAAGACATTGTGCAGGTGCTCACACCAAGCTTTCTTATGTCCTTTCACTCTCTTCTTCAGCCCCATTCCAATAATTTTATTTGTGGCTTCCACCTGTCCATTACTCTGCGGATATATTGGAGTTGACTTCCCCAGCTTTACGCCGTATGTGGCTAGTAGATTTTCAATGTTCTCGCCAAATAATTCCTTTCCATTATCAGTACAAATTTCTGCTGGCACGCCGAACCGGCAAAATATATTTTCCCAAATGAATACGAATACCTCATTTCCCGTCCTTTGCCTAATAGCCTTGGCCTCACACCACTTGGTAAAATAATCTGTTGCCACAATAATATATTTCCCCTGCCCTGATCCCGGAGTCAGTGGCCCAATAATGTCAATCCCCCACTTGGCAAAGGGCCAAGGACTTAAAACTGAGTTTAATGATACCGCCGGTGCCTTTATTCTTCTTGCATAGAGCTGACATTGCTTACACCGCCTAGCGTATTCTGCGGCATCACCGTTCATCCAAGGCCAGTAGTAGCCTTGCATTCTACTTTTAGAGCCAATGCCCGCTGACCACTGTGATTTCCGCAATCTCCCTCATGAAGTTCCTTTAACAACTTCTTTCCTTCTTCCCTTGACACACATCTTAACAAGGGCCCAGAGAATGATCTGCGATATAATATCCCATCTCTTAGTTCATAGTTCGCCGATCTGCTGATAAGTTTGTGTGCTAGAACTTTGTTTCCGGGGATTATAAGGTGATCCAAGTAATATCTGATGGGGGTCCGCCAATCGGTTTCAGCTGATTCTTCTGTGTCAACCGTTAACACTTCTCTGATTCCTCTTTCTTCTATTGATGACATCATTACTCGCTCAATTGCAATAGATGGTACCTCTGGATCCGCCATCATAGATGAAATAAACGCCAGAGCATCAGCGTGTCTGTTGTCTTTTATGCATATATGTCTGAACTCGATGCCGTTGATCTTATGAGCGTATTCTCTGCCCAACCTTAGATATTTTTGCAGGGAACTGTCATGTGCTTCATATCTCCCCAGAATTTGTCGAATCATCAGCTGAGAATCACTAGTCAAGCGGATGTTGCTGATGTCCATCTCGATAATAAGCCGCATAGCATGGATTACCACCTCATACTCTGCTTCATTGTTAGTAGCTGAGAACTCCAATCTCAGTGAATGAACTATCTTGATCCTTTTGGTGAAATAAAAACTATACCAATTCCTTTGCCTTCTCTGTTAGCTGATCCGCCATGGTTTTTCCTATCCATTTCTCAAACATGTCATGAGCCATCTTTTGATATGTAGCCCCAGCATTCTTGAGCCCAAAAGGCATCCTTGTATAGCAAAATAATCCTTTAGTAGAAAAGAAACCCGTGTGTCGTTGATCTTCTTCTGCTAGCGGTATCTGGTTATACCCAGAGTAGCCTTCCATAAAACATAGCAATTCATGTTCTGAAGTAGCGTCAACAGTCTGATTTATACTTGGTAATGGAAAGATGTTCTTTGGAAACGCCCGATTCAAATCGCTGAAGTCAATACAAATTCTTACTCATTTATTTTTCTTGGGTAACACCACCATATTGGCTATCCACTCAGGATATTGCACCGGTCTAATGATACCAGAAGCTCTCATCTTATCAATTTCTGCTTCAACTGCCTCTTTATATACTGGCGCCAATTTCCTGATACGCTGTTTGAATGGCCTGATTTTTGGGTCGATATCCAACCTATGGCATGCAATTTCTGGATAAATACCTGGCATTTCGTTCATTCCCCAAGCAAAGACATCCACGTATTCTTTTAATAAAGCTTCTGATTGCCGCGATTCCTCCTCACTCAACAAAGTACCAATCTTTACCATCTTAGGAACGTCTCCTTCACCAATGTTAACATCTTTTGTTGGTTCCACCTCTGTGAAATGTAATTCTGGCTCTCCCATTGGTGAAGGTTCCTTTAATTGCTATAAGGGTGCCGCTGCAGATTTTGTTGAAGACTCTCCCTCCTTAATGGAGTGAACATACTTGTTGGGGTCATTAATTATCTCATTAATTTCTTTGGCCTTAACCAGCTCCTTAACCTTTTTCTTCTTCTCATTTAGTCTTGCCTTTCTAGTTTCGCGCATCTTGACATCTACTTCATTGTAGGCCTTCGCTGTAGATGAATCACCAATATATTCGGTGACCCCTTGTGGAGTTGGAAACCTCAACCGCTGATGATAGGTCGAAGGCACTCCCTTAATGCTGTGCAACCATGGCCTTCCAAGAATTGTTGCATACGACGAATCAACATCCACGACACAAAAAGTAATATCCATGATCAGGGTTTCACAAGTTACCACTTTTAGCGTAACTTCCCCTTTGGGTTTGGAGGCAATTCCATTAAATCCATAAATCATGTATGTAGGTGGGATGAACGGCTCTACTGGTTTTTCTTTAGAGTCCATAGCTTGATAAGCTGAATTAAAAAGGATGTCAACAGAACTGCCTGGATCAATGAGTACCCTTGGAACTTTAAACTCTCCCATTTGAATAGTTAATACTAGCGGGGCCAAGTGATCCCTTCCTTCCGCTGGTACTTCTACCGCTGAAAAACTTACTGGCTTCTTCATCCACTCCAACAGTGGACTTTTCTTGACGGCGACACTGAAGATTTCCTTACCATTCCTATCCCGCTTATGTATCCTTGACATAACGTTATTATGAAATTCATCTCTACTGATCGTGGAATGCACTATGGAAAAACAATTTAACTCTTTAAGATCCCTCTTAACTTCTACTTCAAAGACCTCTGGTTTAGGAGGTATACTCTGGATTGGTTGAACTGCCATTGGCGGTGCCGGGGGTAACTCTAAGAAATCTTGGAATTTTCCCATACGAATGAATCTGTGCACCTCTGGCTGAACCCCAGTACAATTCTCAGTTGAGTGAACATGAAATTGGTGATATTGGCAATATTGACTAGTGTTTGAAATAGGATGCATAGGATTTCCTCTGTTGAAAGGATAACGGATCTCATTCCTTGACGCTGAACTTTCTATCTGCCCCCATGCATCAGTGTATGTAACACAAAGCTTTGGTAATGCAGCATCTTGAAAATCTGGGTACCCTGGTCTTCTGTCGCCGAACCTACGATTATCGTTGCTGAACCTTCTATCGCCATTGTTTGACCGCCGATTGTCGTATCCACCTCTATTGTGAAGGTAATCCAGGGTTTCTGCAGGAGTCCTCTTTCTCTTGCTTGAAATCCCTTCACAGAGCTCAACTTTCACAGCTTCACTTTCACAACTCCTCGTAACACTTCTTGTAGGATAAGCCATCTTGTTTATGACTTACTGGATGTATGAACGAGATATATATATATCTTTCAAGAGGAGTGAGTTTTAGTTTATCTGGAAGACTTAAGGGAATCTTCCAGAAATTTTTGCGTTGGACGGTTCGGGAACCGGTTCGCAAACTAAAAGCTTCAGGAATCTGTCAGACAGATTCTATCAGTCAGAAACAAAATTTTCATGGAGTAATCTCGACTTGAAAACATGTTTTACAGTATGACTTGCACAACCACCTTACCAGGAACGAATTCCTGATATCAACTGCATGCCTCACACATACAAGTCTTAGTGTGAGGATGCATTCCCTAACTGCGATTAGGCAGTTAAAGTGTGAGTACTAGACTCACATGGGATGTTGATTGTGGAGTGGTTGCTGATGACTGATTCGGGATGAGAGTTATTCTTACCCTTGTCATTTCCTCTTGAACTTTCCACGTTTTTCAATGCTCCCTTGAATTGCTTCAGGGCTTTGTTCATTCTATCCATGTCGGCTTGAAGCTTATGTACAGCTTTCCTGTTTCCCTTAAGAAGCCGACACCTTCCTTGGACATGTCCAGATTTGCCACAGTACTGACAATTCTTGGAAGGTTTTTCATCCTGAGATTTAGCTTTCTCAGGTACACCATTGGTGGCGGAGGATTCACCAGAGGAGAGACATCGAATGCTGGGGGAGCAGCTCAAAATGCAATGGCAGGAAGCAGAGTGGCGGCCAATGTTCAACAGCAGTTGGTGCAAGGTGTCGGCGAAACTCAACATGTGGCGGCCAATGTTCAGCAGCAGGTGGTGCAAGGTGTCGGCGAAACTCAGCATGTGGCGGAAGAAGTTCCAGCGATGGTGGAAGAACCAATTATAGCGGCAGAAATTCCACAAGCGGCTAGCAGAAATGGTGCAGCGATAGTACCGGGAGCTACGGTAACTCGCCCAGTAGTGATAGCAGATAATACTGGATCCACAAATACTACAGAAACGTTGTTAAGGCAAATCCTTGAGGCCAACAACAGGCAATCTAATCAGATGGAGAGACAAATGCAATTGCAGATGGAGACAGTACTTCAGAGTCATAGAGAATTGATGGCGGCACAAAATAAAGGTCTTGCATCCCACTCGCACTCGACTCGCCATACCTCTTATACACATTCATCTCGTCATGGGTCCCATGCACACTCCTACTCAAATTCCCATACAACTCGCCGAGCTGAAAAGAGTGGAACTAGTACATCAGAAATGTCAGATTCAACAGCGAAATATGATAAGAGAGGCAGGAGGTTGAACGTACCTGGAAAAGATGGCAAAGACCGCAGCAGCTCTAAACGGCATCATAAAGTAGATAAAGAGATGAAGAAGGATCTTCGCCGATTAAAGCATAAAGTGGAAGCTTTGAGTGGATCTTCGAGGGAATCGAAATATAGGGTTGCATTATCAGAGGCGCAAAAAAACACCTTTTCATGAATGTATCACATATGGGTTCGTGTCTCCCAAGTATTCTACACCTAAATTCACCTCCACCTATGATGGGACGGGAGATCCATCGCAACACTTAAAAGCTTATAAGCGAGATATGGCATCTTGGGTAGGGTCAGACCCCATAATGTGTATGGCTTTCCCCGCTACACTCAAAGAGGAGGCCTTAACTTGGTTTGATGGGCTCGAAGAAGGAAAAATCAGATATTTTGAGAAGTTGGAATGCAAGTTTTTGCGTGCCTTTATTCAGAACAACAGAAGTCGGACGGGTGTGGAAAGGTTATTCAATATTAGGAGAAGGCACATGGAGGCTTACAAAAGTTTTATTCAAAGATGGAGAAAGGCAAGCAGTGAAGTGGGATCAGAAGTATCAGAAAAGGAGAAGATAAGGTCATTTCTTAATGGTATGGAGACGACGGATCAATTGTACCAGAAGTTATTTTGGGACATGCCGAAGGATTTGCAGACCTTGAGGGCAATGCAGGATGAATGGATGAACTATGAAGAAATACGAGAAGAGGAGTTGCGCCTAAAGAAGGAGAGAGCGAAGCAGATTCACTCGATTAACAGTCTCTCGCCGGAGGATCAAGAAGAAATTAGGAAAGAATGGTTGAAGGTGGAACAGCGGAGATTGGTGCAGAATCCCACTTCGGCGATAATAGTACCTGAAGCAGAAAAACAGCAACAACAAGTTACCGCCGAACAACATTGGAACTCGCAGAAGCGTGAAAATTATGAGGGGCGTGACAAACAAGATAATAGAGGAGGACATTATGGACGAGGAGGAAGAGATAATCGGCGAAATGGGAATGGTGACAGAAGATATAATGGAGATAACAGAAAGTTTGGCAGAGGCAACCAGAAACCCTTCCAAGACGCTACTCTACCTAAACTGCGTGTCTCTTATACAGATGCATTCGGACAGATTGAAAGTTCTAACTGTAGGGATGACATCCGATATCCTTATAATAGAGGAAACCCAAGGGCCCCACCAACTAATACTAATTCCTTCTGTCAATTTCATCAATTTCATGGCCATACAACTGAGAACTGCACCGGCGTACAACAGGAAGTGCATCGATTCATCCGCTTGGGAAAAATCCAGGAATTTTTAGAGTTGCCACCGCCACCTTCTATCATGGTCCAGCCAATACAGGCCATTCCCGCTCAGGCTCCAAAGGTGTATGAGGTCAAGGTTGAACGAGATTTGTTGGAATTAGATTGCTTTTCCATTGTACACTCAAAGATCACTAGAGATGAATTTCATGATAACGTTTTATCTCGTGTGCATAAGCGAGATAGAATGGGGAATGAGATTTGTAGTGTCACCGTTAAGCAAGAGCCTTTGCAAGAATGGATGAAGGCGTGCGTTGGGTTTTCCGCTGAAGAGATCCTCCAGAGGGAAGAAGTCACAACAATCCCTTGGTTCTTACCATTCAGATGGAGCAATTCAGGTTGCCGAAGGTGCTTATTGATCCAGGCAGTTCAGTGGACATACTCTTTAATACTGCCTTTGAGGCGATGAGGGCGAAAGATGATAAAATACCCTCGCCGACAGTCTCTTCCTATAACATTTATGGGTTTAATGGTATCGCTTCTAAGCCTAAAGGCGAGATCGAATTTAAAGTTAAGATTTGCGATGATTATTTCTTGAAAACCACCCTTTGTATTGTGGATGTTGACTCGCCATATGCCGCAATTTTGGGAAGACCATGGCTCCACAGTTTGAAGGGGGTACCTTCTACTTATCATCAACGTTTGAGATTTCCCACACCATTCGGAGTCGCTGAGTATGTAGGGGATTTAGCAGTGGCCAAGGCGTGCAATTCGGCGGATGTGCAAATGCGAGAAAATCGAAAAGCGAAGATTGCCGAAAAAAAGAAGCTTGGCAAGGAAGCAGTTAAAGAGCAGGAGATTCTGGACTTCATCGCCAACCCAACCACGTATGTGCATTCAGTAAATTCAGTAGAAGACTCGGCGAAGTCTGGAGAAAATAACTTATAGCAATTAAAGGAACCATCGCCGATGGGAGGACCAGAACTACATTTTACGGCGGTGGAACCTACTAAGGATGTTAATATTGGCGATGATCAGGATCCAAAGATGGTGAAAATTGGCACTCTATTAAATGAAGACGAATCAGCGAAGTTGCAAGCACTACTCAAGGAGTATGTTGACGTCTTTGCTTGGGGCATGAATGAGATGCCAGGTATTGACCCAGCGATAGCATGTCATAAATTAGATATTGATCCGAAGGTCAGACCATTCAAGCAAAGGATAAGGAAATTGGCCCCAGCTTACAAAGAAGCAGTGGAGGCAGAAATTGACAAAATGAGGGCATCTGGTATAATAAGGCCAGTGCAATACCCACAGTGGATAGCTAACATGGTAGTAGTACCAAAGAAGAACAAGGGAGTAAGAATCTGCATTGACTTCAGCGACCTTAACAGAGCTTGTCCCAAGAATAGTTTCCCGCTGCCAAGTATTAACCAGACTGTAGACGCTACATCAGGTCACGAGCTGCTGTCATTTATGGATGGTTACTCAGGGTATAACCAAATACCTTTGGCGGAAGAAGATCAGAAGCATACCGCTTTCTTTTCCACAAAAGGATTATTTTGTTACACTCGAATGCCATTTGGGTTGAAGAATGCTGGCGCTACTTATCAAGAAATGGCTCAGAAAATGTTCGAAAAATGGATAGGGAAGACGATGGAAGTATACGTAGATGACATGCTGGTCAAGAGCAAGAAGAAGCAAACTCACGTGGAAGATCTCAGAGAAATATTTAACCATATGCGCATTACTAAGCTAAAGATTAACCCGGCAAAGTGCGTTTTTGGTGTAACTTCAGGAAAATTTTTGGGATATGTCGTCACCAAGAAGGGAGTAGAAGCTGATCAAGCCAAGGTCAAAGCAATTATAGAGATGCCCTCGCCGGTAACCGTAAAAGATGTTATGCGACTCAATGGGACTTTGGCGTCTCTCAACAGATTCATCTCCAGATTCTCCGACAAGTGCAAGCTATTTTTCCAGACATTGAAGAAAGGAGAAAAATTCAACTGGACTGAGGCACATGAAGCTGCATTTCAGGGCATTAAAAAGTACCTCGCCACTCTCCCAGCAATTCAGCCACCCGAACACGGCGAAGAACTTAGAGTATATCTCGCTGCTACACCTTTCGCCATAAGCGCAGTACTCGTAAGAACCAAGGGCGGGGAAACACCTATATATTATATCAGCAGAACACTGCAAGGGGCAGAGAAGAATTACACTAAAATAGAGCAGTTGATACTGGCGTTGGTTTTTGCATCCCAGCGATTGCGTCCATATTTTCATGCTCATCCCATTGTAGTTCTCACCAAAACTCCAATAGAATCTATCTTGCACAGCTCCCAGCGGGTGGGGCGCATCGCCAAGTGGAATCAGCAGATTGAGCAGTTTGGCGTCCAGTACGAAATACGAACAACTCAGCGGTCTCAAGTCATTGCAGATTTCCTCGCCGACTTCCCAATTGATGAAGATGAAGAAATAGAAGAAATCCCGTCCTCCATGGATGAACGAGAGCATGAAGTACCGGATCTATTGAAGTGCAGCCCTGATGGTTGGGAGGTTTATGTTGATGGTTCATCAAATAGAGAAGGAAATGGAATAGGAATTGTACTTATTTCGCCAAAAGGAGCAAGGATAGTGCACTCATTAAGGCTAGAATTCTCGGCGACTAATAATGAGGCAGAATATGAAGCAGTTATTCATGCCATGCGATTACTCATTGAAATGAAGGTTAGCAATGTCAGATTGACAAGTGATTCCCAGTTGGTGATTCAGCAAATGTCTGGACGATATCAGACAACAGACCCATCTATGCAGAGGTACCTAAAACTTGCTAGGGAGTATGCCCAGAGGATCGCAGGTATCAAGTTTCGCCACATCTGCAGGAAAGATAACAGACACGCCGATGCACTGGCCTTTATCTCTTCAATGATGACGGACCCAGATGTTCCTTCAATAGCTATTGAAAGGGTAATGCAGCCATCGGTAGCAGCGCCGAGGCAAAGAGAAGTATTAACAACAAGCACTGAAGAGTCGGCGGAAACATATTGGAGATTGCCGATACGGTATTACTTGGACCGCTTAACCTTACCAGGAAATCAAATTTTAGCTCATCAGGTCATCAGTCGCTCGGCGAAATATGAACTCCGAGATGGAATACTATATCGCCGGTCATTCTCTGGACCCCTGCTGCGATGCGTATCAAGAGAAGAAGGCAAAGAATTATTAAAAGAAATCCATGAAGGAGACTGCGGAAATCACAGTGGCCAAAGAGCTCTAGCCTTGAAGGTTAGAATGCAGGGATACTACTGGCCTTGGATGAATAGAGATGCAAAAGAATATGTTCAGCGATGTAAACCATGCCAGCTGTATGGACGAAGAATCAAGGCGCCGGCAACATCTTTAAATTCAGTGCTCAGCCCTTGGCCTTTCGCCAAGTGGGGCATTGATATTATTTGACCGCTAACTACAGGCTCCGGACAGCGGAAATACATCATTGTGGCGACAGATTATTTCACCAAGTGGTGTGAAGCCAAGGCCATCAGGAAGAAAACAGGACAGGAAGTCTTCACGTTCATTTGGGAAAACATATTCTGCAGATTTGGTGTGCCGGCGGAGATATGTACAAACAATGGAAAGGAGTTAGTTGGTGACAACATAAGAAAGTTACTCGCCCATTACAGCGTCAAACTGGGAAAATCAACTCCCTTATACCCCCAGAGTAATGGCCAAGCAGAAGCCACCAATAAGACTATTGGAATGGGACTGAAGAAAAGATTGGAAAAGCATAAAAAGGCGTGGTGTGAGCATTTGCACAATGTCTTGTGGTCATATAGAACTACGGTTCGAGAAGCAACTGGAGCATCTCCTTTCTTACTCACTTTCGGCGCTGATGCAGTGCTTCCATCTGAAGTAATCCTACCCACTACAAAGCATGAGGCATGGGAAAAGAATCTGAATACAGATCTAATCCTAGCCAAGCTTGATGACTTAGAAGAGCAGCGGCTGATCGCCCTTACACACATGGAGAATTACCACCGGCGACTATCCAGGGAATACAACAAGCGGGTGATTCCAAGAGAATATCTGCCCGGCGAGTTGGTACTTCGAGAAATTCCCCCCTCTCAGCGAGAAGGATGCAGGAAACTGGAACCTGTATGGGATGGCCCTTATGTGGTCAAAAGAGTGGCTGGGGCAGGAGCGTATGTACTAATTGATGAGCATGGCGTACAACTAGAACATCCATGGAACGCCAGGTTCCTTAAGAAGTACTATCCTTGAGGGAAATAATGTAAAATCCGAAGTCTTGGGCGGGCACAATACCCAAGAAATCTTATTAACTGATGTAACACAACAGCGAATAAGATCCGGGGACGTAGGTTTGCTATCATGCGCCGAACCCCGTTAACAAATTTCTGTGTCACTTATATTTTTCATTCACTGGGTAGTCTAACTACAGTGATGACTAAAGTTTAAAAGCCCAAAGAGCACAGTAGTTGAGGCAAAACACTCAGCAATAGGCTATAAAAGCCACTCGCAGAGGCACAAATGCCCAAGGCAATAAAAGCCATACCAAAACCCTGATCAGGTACCAAGGCCATGTGCCATCCTTGAAGGCATAATGCCCAAACTAATAAAATCAACTAAGAGCCAAGATCTCTTATGAAGAAAGCTTGCTTGCATTGAGTGAACGCACCTACTTGTAAGAGTTAGTCCGACCCAGGCTTAGTTGTAAGACCAGTCGTGTTACTTGTTGATCTGTAAGTGTTTGGGCGTATAAGAACCCTTTTGCTGTAGCATCACATCAGCGGTGTTGCTGATGTGTTAATCCGTCTACGCCATAGCATCACCTCTGGCGGACGCCATAGTGTATTAAAGTCTATGGGGCAACCCAAGCAGCTTATATTAGATCGCCGACGGGCACAAGTAATGGTTACGGCTGGGGTCTAACCCTGCTGCTCCTAGAAATTGTTTAGTCAGTTGTTGAAATTGTCGGCTGTACAGGACCAGGCCGTCACTCAATGGCAAGTTAAGTCTTTGAAGACAAATTGAAGCAAGCATAATAGAAAATAGCGTAAAGGCAACATTTAAAGGAAAGACTATCCATTACAAAAGCTAAGGGTAATATCCTTACAGGGCGACAGTAAAAATGGAAAGAAGCAAAATACCCGCCTTAACAAAATACAGAATAAAAAGAGACTGTTCATTACAAAGAAGCTGCAAGAGGCACAAAGAAAAAGTAAGTCGCCAATTCCCTTTCAGGCTTATGGAGCGGTCTGGTTCTCGCCATCCTGTCCCTGCACCTTTTCTTCCTCCACTACCTTTTCTTCTTCTTCCGCTTCTTCCTCCTCCACTTCTTCTTCCTCTTCCTCATGGACCGCTTCTTCTTCCTCTTCTTCCTCGCCGCTAGACCCGGACCCCTCGCCATCTTGTTCACAATCCACAACCTCTTTCGCGGCGGAAGACTTGGCTGGTATCTTCAGTTTGAGCTTGGGATATTCCTCGTTCACATACTCCTGGACGGCGAGGAAGTCCATGAGAAGAAGTTGTTCTTTATGTTTGGCATCCTTAGCTTGGAGGTCCTTCTGAGCCTTACTTAAATCAGCTTGAAGTCCACTTTGGATCTCGCCCAAGTACTTCACCTTACTCTCGAGACCCTCAATGGAGGTTTGGCATTTCTAGTGGTCTTGGAGCTGAAGGTTCAGTTCAGCGATTTGGTTGGGACATTGGCGATGAGCTTCCATAGCCTGCTTCAACCTCTCTTCACAACCATTGTGATGGGTAAGCTTCCCAGCCAAGTTGGAGATGGTTTCGGTACAGAGCTTGTGGTCTTCAACAGTCTTATGCTGCTTCTTCAACTCTTCTTCTAATTGTTTGACACGCCCTGAAAGTAAGACATAAGAGTTAGAAACTGAGGCAGTACGAAGAATCTAGTGGAAGAACATCCTAGAAATCTACCTTCCAACTCGCTCACGTGCCTACAAGCGCCAGTTTGGGCTTCTACAAGGAGTTACAGATGGGATTCAAACTTAGCATTCACAGAGGAACCGGATACTGTGGCCACTTGCTGCAGTTGAGCCTTTAGTTGGCTATCCAGTTCTCTGGCTCGATCGCCATGGATCTTACAGAAATCCTTCCACCTTTGCATTTCTTGCTCGGCAAAGTCTCTCTCAGAGATGGCAGTATTAAGGCGAGAGGCAAGCTTGTCAGCTTTCGCCTTCTCATCTAAACGCAGAGAGCTTGCTCTCATGTGATCCACAATGGCGGCCTCCTTTCGCTTGTTATTAAGTTCAGCTAGACGGCGAGCATTATCCCGCTCGCTTTCCATCCACTTTAGGTCGGCTTGGGAAACTTTGAGAAGATTATCAAGGTTAACATTTAATTCGTTAACATAATTTAACTCTCGGCGGTACCACTCAATAGTCTTAGCCTGGCCGTACAACATATCGCACTTCTTAGCATTAGCCTTCGCCAAGTTATCTATCTCGGTTTCAGCTCGCTTCAGTTGTGTGTCAGAATGCTGACGGCAACCTTGGAAGGGGCAAGATCTAAGGGTTTCGGCGAAAGACTAGAAGGAAAAGAAAATTCAGTTTACAAGCCAAAGGAGGAAAGTACCTTGAAGTTCTCCACGCTCAGTGGACTCCTTGATGCTAGCATTGAGCAATTTTGCTGCTTCTGCTTCTTTTGCCTTCAGCTGGCGCTCGAGATTCTCGTTTTCACGAGACAGGAATTTCACCATATCGACTTGTACGTCGAAAGTATCAATCAGACTCAGATAATGTTGAAATCCCTGAGGCAGAAGCAAAAGAAGAGTTCAGCAAATCTAGATATAATAGCTAATAATAAGAACACAGTGGAATGAATAGTTACCGCGGCGGCCATAAAAAAATGCTCTTGGGGAGATAACCCTTGGGCCACAGAAGCTAAATTTGAAGAATGAGCCAAGCCTGTTGTAGCATACTTCAACATGGCCTCATAGTAACGTGAAACAGGGCTGTTTCTCTCTTCTTCCAAGGAAAGCATGCGGGAGAAAGAGTCGGCCAGCCTATTCACTACCATGCCAGTATCACTCCTGCTTGGGAGTCCAGGATCTCTACCGCTAAAAGGCATCCTATGAAGATTTGTGAGAGCGGCAGGAGAATTAGAATTTCCAGAAGGACCAGTAGAGATGCCCCCAGTGGGAGGAACGAAAATACCATCGCCAGACGTGGCGGGAGGAACAACAGGTTCTTGCCCAAAAGGAATTTTTGGAGATTCCTTCGCAGGTTCGGCTTCAGTCATCACTGTATCGCCGTTCTTCTCTTCGGAGATGGTTGCTAGAATTTGGTTAACAGGGGTCTTGTCCCTCGGATTGATGTGAGGCTTCTCAGAAGAAGGAGTAGTGGAAGCAGGAGTTGAACGCCGAGTGCGATGCGAAACTGGCTGAGGCAACACAGTACCAGCCGGCGGAGGCATGGTGTCTCCTGTGTTGGCGGAGGCTTCGCCTTGAGAACTTTCGGCGGCAGCATCTAACTTGATCTTCTTTAAAGTCTGGCGGAGTTCTTCTTGAGGAGTCAGAGCAGGAGTACTCTGCAAGTAAGCGGCACACTTATCAGATCTTGAAACAAGCAGAGGCAAATATAGATATATATTTTTAAAATATATGTGATATATTTTAAAAATTAGAAACTCAGTATGCTTGTTTCTAGATCTTCAACTCTGCCTTTCTTGAAGCCCGGCGAGAGGAATATAGATATAGATATATATTTACCAAAAGTAAAAATATTACCTGGGAAGAAGATTTCCTTTTGGTAGACTTCTTGGACTGTATCACCCAGTGACCCTGAGAATCCACTTGTATTTTGCCATTGGCGCCTAGATATTGTTTTTCTTCCGCCCAGTCCAAATGGGTAAAGTCATGATCCTTGAAGCGCTTGTGTTCCTCGGCGAAGTCTAGTCGCTTGATCGTCTTATCTGCATCACACCATCCCAGCAACCAAGGGCCCTCCAGTAAGCAAGGTAGGTTGGTCCAGCCAGTTTCGGAACTCTTCCTCGCCGTGGTAGTACCTGTAACCTCCTTGGCGTCTACAGCACCAAGCATGACTTCCTCTGGAGTCTTTGATAGTCTCTTCTTAGTAACAAAGCGATAAGCCCAAGGCTCACCTTTCACCGAGGAAGGAAGAACATCATACTGCTTAAGAAAGTTGTCAACAGTATATGCCTCTGGAGGAAACTTACCATCCTCAAACAGATCTGGATAGTTGGTTTTGTTGCTACGACGAAGCTTCCACTCCACCAGAATGCGAATTGCATTCGCTGTAAGTTGGAAAGGACTTTTCTTTATCGCCAGGAAGAGATCACACATAAAGGTATAGGCGGGATCATACAAAGGAAATAAATCCGCCTTTCCAGCCTTGAGTGTGCCGTAAGCAGTTATGGCACCCTCACCATGTTGGTCCGGCGTTCGGAGATCTTCCAGAGTAGTAGGGGTAGTAGCCTTGGT